>JABGLX010000209.1:0-45377 GCA_014281875.1 Nibea albiflora | reverse complement strand
CTAACAAGTAAATGAATTATTCAATTTCAATTAAAGATCATTAATCTAAAGGGGGCAGAAGCACATTAATCTCTGTTTGCCACACCACACACCACACACACACACACACATCATTATGTGCTCTTGAGTCTGACAGCATGTTTGAGCGTCTGTAAAGGGAGAATCCAGCTTCTTTGCGTTAATGCCGTCTGGCTCCAGCTTCAGGTATCAGGAATATAAAAACCTTTGAGCCTGATGTGAACATACAGAGACAAAACGACCGGCTGCGCTGTGAGAAAGCGATGTATCTCGAACTTATAAAAATTTCATGACAAAAGCAGTTTGATTTAAGCAGCAGTGTGTGTTGGATTTATCCCCCACGTGTCAGCAGAGCCCCTCAAATCTAACTCATCCTGTGCAGCGGTTCTTTCTCCACGCACGTAAAAAAAGAGATCCAACATGTAAAAACAGGCCCTTCAAAGCCGGGTCACTGGTTCTTTATGGATTCTGATTGTGCTGATCTATTCTTCGGAGTCGATAGGTGACAGTCCTGTGCTAAGCATTGAGCTCGTTCATCCTCCAGGGAGCCGAGCGCGTGCAGCACGAGAATTCCTGCGTCCAGATCGTCTCGATTTATTTGTTCAGTCATCGATTACAAAGCTGCTGCTGCGTCTGTGGATGAACGAGGCTCCAAACGAGGACGCAGAGCGGTGATCACACACTAATAACAACACACACACACACACACACACACACACACGCTGCTGAATAAGAGAAAGGCTTAATGCACCGACACGAGAATCAGTGCAACAAATTCAATCACACACACACACTGTGACATACAAGTCCTCGGAGAGTGTTGTCTGACCCAGACAGAGTGTGTGTGTGTGTGTGTGTGTGTGTGTGTGATTCAGCTGTCCACACTCATACTGCAGGCGGACGAGTGGCTTCTCTTCTTAATTGGTTGATTTGCAACCGATTCTGTGGCTGCCTCCATTTTTTTTTTTTTTGACAAATGCTCACAGATGACACACACACACACACACACACACACACACACACACCACTCATTGTGCCACAAACTGATGGACACTTAAACACACACAATCAAACATGCACACAAACACACATACAGATGCATAAATCCCCTCATAACTCATTCACACACACACACACACACACACACACACACACACACACAGTGCAGACTTGTTTTCTACGCAGCTTCTGCACCTCCAGCCAGCTCTCATTAATACACACTCGACGGACAGCTCACTGTTGCCATGGCGACCCCATACCTGTTGCCAAAGGGAGGGGGGGGGGGGGGGGTGGGCGATAGGAAAAAACTATCGCAGTTCAATTTTTGCTCTGTGTGTGTGTGTGTGTGTGTGTGTGTGTGTGTGTGTGTGTGTGTGTGTGTGTGTGTGTGTCAGGGAGCTGCCTCTGCCGCCGATGCCGCTGCAGCCACGCACTTACCACCCACTCGGGGACGGAGAATAGTTTCATTCATTCCAACGCGATTCGATCTGGCTCACTTCAGTGCGACGCGGCGGCCGGCTCTGTTCACGTTCGTGTTGCGAGAGAAGCCGAAGTCCTCCGACGCGACTAAAACGGGCCTCCGCTCACTCATCACGTGACGCCCCGTCCCTCAGTTCACGCTCTGCTCCGTGCTGTTCGCTTTATTTCTGAAGATAAGATGAAACCAACTTGAGGAAATTGCACTGCTTAATTCATGAGTCCAAGCTGCTCTGTTCTAATTAAATCACAGCATATTCTATTCTCGCCGCGCCGTTCTTCATCCACACACCGCCGTTCTGTTTCACGCTCCTCACAAAGGTTTAACACGCGGCTGGAAAAAGGCTCATTTGTGTCACAGCAGAAATCTTCTTCTCCGCGTTGAATGAAGCGCAGACGAAGCTGTACGACGGATAAATGAACGGCAGCATCACTGAGCGATGTTTTAAATTCATCTGTTGTGTGTGTGTAACGCTTGTAGCAAACAGAATCATGTATGAAAGAGATAAATCTGCATAAGGACATTTTCCTGCCTCTTCCTCAGACTCAGTCACATTCTGCCAAATTATCAAGCAACAGTAGAAAAATATCTGAATATAAAAGCTTCATCTGACGCCGCAGAAGACTAAATATCAAACATAACATAAAATATTAAGTATATCATATTAGACTGTCGTCAAAGCAGTCATACTGTGTATTTATATCATCTATGTGGATATTCAAACACAAAGACAGAAGCACAAACCTTAAACTCAAACTCAGAAAACTAAAAAGTGTGTTTCTATCCAGAAGTCTCGTGTTTGTCTCATCAAACTGAATGTTGGGTAATAAAATGTATTCAGTACATATTAAAACAACAATCTGCAGCTAAAAGATGATTCATCTCGTCTGTTCTCTTTTATTTGATTGTCCAGTCCGGAAACAGAATCAAGGCTTTTCTATCATGGCAGAGGTTGCAACATCTTTCCTGGAAAGCGACGCTGAGAGGAGCTTAAATCAATCGTGACGCGAAACAGTGACAGCGAGCGGAAGCTGGGTGGGTACCGGCCAACAGCAGCCCGCGAGACCTCAACCAAAGAGGAAGACGCCTGACATTACACACTATCACGTGAGTCATTTTCATAAACACACACCACACACACACACCTGCATAACAAGTTAATGTGTCTCTTACTATCTCAGAGAGAAGCCAGCATAAATAAGACACAGAGACTTGTGTGAGGGCTGTCGGCAGGACGAGTGGACATGCATGCGGTGTGTGTGAGTGTGTGAGTGTGTGTGAGTGTGTACAGTATATGCATGTGGAGTTAAGGAGGGCAGATGGCCTCCAGCAGGGTCATTAATACCGACGACACCGTCCCGCGGTGACCTCTACCACTTAACCCCCTTCATACTAAAAACCTGTTGTAAGACAGATGAGGTGGAAGCGGCGAGGCGCCTCGCTCTGATCGATGGTGAGACCTCGCCGTGCGCCGTTAACCCTTCTGTGGACCGAACTGTTTACGGAGGAGCAACAAAAATAGTCGCGTGTTTGAGTTGGACGGAGCTTCGTGGAGTCACCCACAACCTCGGGTGATGCACAGAACTGTGAATGCGCATGTTGGAAACTGTACTTGGAGGTCGTGCTGAGCCTTAGAGGCAGTTTAACAGAATTAGCACCGGCACCTGATGTCTTGCATTAACAGTGTCACTTGAACACACCCCAGAGACTACAGCCAACGAGAAGCCGACACGTCTGCACGGGACCAAATAAACCGTCGACCTTCTTCAAGGCGGGTTAAATCTGGGGCAACAGGACTCGGCTGTAGATCCGTGAAGATGTTTCACCTCTCGTCACAGAGGCGTCTTCAGCTCTCACCCAGGTGCAGGTGGGATCTTTGACCAAGCCACTGCTTCCACTTGGTTCGTTAGCGCTCGATCAATTAACAATCAAGCGTTGTCTGAGGGTGTCGGAGCTCTTAAACCAGATCTTTGCTCCGAGTAGGATCCAAACGATGAACCATGTTTGGCCTTTTTGAACGGGAACACACGTTCTCTGCCCGTGTCTGCTCCACGGGCATCGGCGCACTGCAACGCGATTCAGCTGGCGTCTGTTTGAACGTGCACGAAGTCTCCAACATGGAGACCAAAGACAAACACGCTCCTTCTCTTCTCTTATACAGTAACCTACGTGCATCAGCTTGCATGTGTTGGGGATCATCCTCACATCATTATCTCAAGAATACACTGAGATAATTCCACTTCATTAAACCTGGAGAGGAACGCAGATGTCTGAGCACAGCACAGATGTCAGACAGACGAAACAAACAGCCCATTAAAAGATAAAGATTGGTTTACGAGTGCGCCCGCGCCCTTTAACACAGCACACTGCTTCATGTTTACTTCACATATTCACCGATATTATAAAAAGCGACTGACTTCTTCGTAATGCAACCTATGCAAAGACCAAACATGAACCTAATGATACGTTATCCTATTCTACGATCGTATTCTAACTAAACACTGGTGTGCATGACCCCGAGTGGAAACCGAGCGCCCCCCCGGCCCTGACGGCGCTCTACATACCCGGTTAAACAGGACCACATGTGCTGTACGGGGCTTTTGTTATTTACCATATCAACATTATGTTATTTCTCTTTCCATGAGTTATGCTGCAGTATGGATTTATGGTGGAAACTCCTCACTTTTTAAACCTCTTCCCTCCCCCGAGGGCCGAGGGGAGTTGATGGAACTGGGACAGAACTCTGGACTGGATCTCAGACAGGCTTTAACAGAGCTTAGAGCTGACGGACTGTGGCGGGTGAGAGCGGCTGTAAAGCTCTGTCCACGTCCAGTGTGAGGTTGTGTGTTACTGTCATGAAGACTTCTTAGTGGTAAACATGTTCCTGTGGACTTGACTCGTCCTCTTTCCCTTCATTATCCGGACACATTTCACAGATCTTCGTCAAACCTCAAAGAAAAGCTTGTTCTTCTCTCTGGTTGGCACATAATTAGCAGCTGGAGAGAAACAATGTGTCCTGAGGTGTACAGTAAAAACATCCTCCACACAGCAACGGGTACAATCTGCCCACGCGTCAGTGTGCTGGTGGCTGCACAGGCTCTGAACGCGGTCCTACCTGTTCCTGTCTCTCCAGCCAGCGGTCCACCATGGGGTGATTGGCGCTTAGCGACGAGCGGGCTGTCTCTCTCTGAAACTCTCTCTGATTGGTCCATCCTCCTGCGTCCCGCGGCAGACTGCGGTACGTGTCCATGTTTTTACCCTGGGAAGACGCGAAGACGCGAAAATGAAGGTTGTTCATGTAAAGCTTCTTCCCCAGTGAAGCTGTCAGGCATGATGCATGCTAACTTGTCTACGATGGATGGATGCATGTACAAAGGATGCCAAGGGGCGTTAACATGAAGGTGGTGAAGTTAATGGCTGAAACAGACCAGCAGCCGTCGTGTGTTTCCGACATCCAACCACCTACCTTCCTCTCGAGGCTGTTGGTGCCGGAGGAGTGGCGAGCTTTCAGGAGGCCGGCGGTGGTGGACCAGCGGGTCGGGTTCTTCCTCGACGGCGGCTCTTCCGTTTGGGCCCGTGACTCTGCGCCGCCGCTGCCGCCAAACGGCCCGTTGATGGTGAGCAAGGCGGGGTCGCTGCTGCGCCGGACGTGGAGGGGCATATCTGAGACGGAGAGGGGGAAAAACAAACAGCATTTGAACTTCTGTTCAAACATGGGTTGTACTTTGTCATGAGTTGTTTCATCTGCACCTTATTGGCAAAGTATTCATAGAAAACGACGCCGAGCTGATAAGACTGAAAACAGAAAGATGATGTGCTGGAACTCATTTTGTTCCTCAAAAACATCGCGGGCTAATTAATCATGGAGATTCCATTATCACCCGCCGGTGGAGTAATCTGATTTATCACTAAAAGTAATCAGGCGGCTCTAGTTTCTACTTTACTGTCAGCGTTATTGCAGAGGACACTGCGTGGGAACGACAACACGAGGACGAGCCTGTTGAGAAATCCCGGCGTGAGCGGATGCCTTCCATTAAAACTCTTCAGCGTGTGGGAAGTGGGCCAAGGTCCAAATAACAACTCCGACAAGGGCATAAAAAAAACACCACAGCCAGCGCCTGTACACAAGACACGTTGTTATGACATTAAAAAATATATTTATATATATAGATGCCACTTTTAGACCTCTCCACAATCCCACGGGCGGCTTTGATTGGCCGAGTCGGACCCGGCGGATCACACAGAGACGGAGTGTAACTAAAACTGTTTAAAAAAACTGGAGCATCTTCTTCAGACGACAACGCCAAGTGTCACGTTCCCATGTTCTCTTCCAGGACGACTCAAACGCTGTCAGATGTTTGTTGGATGACGGCGTGTGTCCACACAGGAAATACTAGAATCTGGCCAAGGAGAGTGTGTGTGTGTGTGTGTGTGTGTGTGTGTGAGTCGACACTTATTTGAGTGTGTATTGTGAGACAAAGTGCATGACAAGATTAAATGTGTCCATCTGTGTGTGTTCTTGTTTATGCGCCTGATAAACAGTGTGTGTGTGTGTGTGTGTCTATGAAGGCTTACGTTTATTTAAAGGTATGTGCATGTTCTGCAAACTGAAGTGTGTGTGTGTGTGTGTGTGTGTGTGTGTGTGTGTGTGTGGGACAATAATAAACTGTGTGTGAGTGTTATTGATGATGCGTGGAAACGTGAATGTGTGTTTTATTTGGAAACATCAGAGCCACAATCTGTGTGGAGGATCTGGATCTTCTGTGTGTGTGTGTGTGTGTGTGTGTGTGTGTGTGTTTGTGTACACACTCATGTAACTTGGCCTGACTCGTGTTGTTGGGTCACCCGGAGCGTGGGACCCGAACAGCTCTGTGATGTGGGAGGCAGCGGCACTCTGGGAGATGTTAAGAGTTAACGGGGAGGACAGAGCGCAGGGTGACTAACGGGCCTCACCACCGGCTACACTACGACTCCCATGAGGCATCAGGGCACAGGAGGCTGTACCGACCTGCGTGGTGTACAGTTTAAGGCCATTACTGTGGAAAACGCTTGTTTCTGATTGGCAGGATCAGATACAGATTAATAATGATCAATAAGAGCAGCACTCTGCAATAGAAATGTTTCCCTGTCTCCTAAATCGGCACAGTCTCCTTCCCGCAATCGCCAAACTCGTTTGGAAGCGCTGCGAACGTCACGTCGGCGGATGAGAGCAGGCTGACTCGCAGCAGAGACGGTTCAGAAAGTTTCAGATCAGTTGTTGCAGATCGTCTTTGGTGAAACAGACCGACGACTCAGCGCCGATAGAGAGAGACGAGAAACCAGAGAGCGATGCCCAAACTTTACCAACGTGCTGCGCTAAATCACTGAAGACGACCTTAAAGAGACTGTTAATGAACGCAGCCTCCACTGTTGGCCGTTGATGAGTAGCCATGGCGTCTTCACACACTCGTAGCTGTTCTGAAATATATAATGAGCCACATGTCACAACACGCGACCGTGTGCGCCAACTAATCTGACACTTAGGAACAATAAGCCCTGATCAAATCTGCAAAACGACTTCAGAAACTGTTTGTTTTTATTTTTTTAACGCTCTTTTTCATTGTTAATCGAGTTAATGAAGTTGTAACTTAATTAGTACAAGTTTAGTTAATTAGTTGAAAGTTCTTCACTCTTCAGTCCAGCTCAGTTGCCGTGTTGCCTCGTTGCTTTGGGATGTCCAATAAATAAAACAAACTCAGTTCGTTCTGTCATTTTTTAATCATGTCCAATTAATATTTTTTCCAGTGTGGACACTCACACACTCACAGTTAATTAATCTTAAATCTTAAAGTATGAAACAGGAAGCACAGTTTGCTCTCCTTAACGACTTTTGTCTGTCGTTAGTGCCGAGGATTCAGCAAATGCAACAAGCTCCTCGTTAAATGAAATCAGCCACGGAGCCAAATAATGGTTTGTTTTCACTCTTATTCTCTGCAAAGTGTTTTTTGTTTTTTTACTTAATAACTCAGCAGCCTGCTTCTTAATAAAAATGAAGAGTTTCAGCCGACAAACAACATCAACAGCACAAAATTAAAAAGAACCGCAGATCTTCAAACTGCATGACTGTCATTTAGACATAAAAGATTCAGTTATGAACTTCAAGTGTGACTTTTCCTCGCAGAGTAATCGTCTTGGGAAATTGAACCGGCGTCTGAAAGCTTCACACGTTCACAGCGGCGGCGGCGGCGGCGGCGGCGTCATCCTTTCATCAGCCCGAGTTTAACAAAGCCGAGAAACTAACATCAGTTCCATTTGTGGATTTCAATCGAGCTCTGTACGTGTAACCGCTTCTCTTTAGAGTTTGTGGGCCGAACAAGAAAACTGGCAAAGACCGCACAGAGTTCAGCGTCTCTCATCTGGTCCGTGATTGAAAGTTATTCTCATTAGACAAAAAAAATGAATCAAATTCTTCTTTTTCTTAAAAGCCAATAAAAATCCAGCTGATGGGATTCAGTGTTGTCAATTAAAACAGGGTTAGAATTTATTATGGAGGCCGTTAAATTAGAAGTAACTGACAGGTGTGATTATGGCCGAGATTTCCATTTTTTTACTGCAAATTCACATTCAGAAATCCAATTAGGAGCGGAGTGACCTCCCTCACACTCTGTGTGTGTTTAACAGTGTGTGTGTGTGTGTGTGTGTGTGTGTGTGTGTGTGTGTGTGTGAGAAAGAGATAGGACATTTTGGCGTCAATCAACGCCAGCTCACAGGTCGTTAATGGATACGCCTCCGTCGCCATCCCGCGTATCGTTAGTGCTAATAAAAGATGGCTCATTAAAAACCTGTTGGTTTTTAAATTGAATTTGTTCATTAGAATGTGTGTGTGTGTGTGTTGAGGTGTGTGTTGAGGTGTGTGTTGAGGTGTGTGTTAATGTGTTTGGAGAGAGAGGACTCAAATAAAAAAGGTCAGGCTCTCTCTGAGAATTACACTCGCTAACGAGATTTAGCGTTCATGAAGGGACTCTGTGTACAGTCGTGCAGTTTATATGACGCCCAGGTCTTTAACACATTATAATGTATATAAACACACTTATAAAGAGTTATTCTGCCGCTCGCTCACTCTCCTTCACTGTCTATGTCTCTCTCTCAATCCATCGGACACACACCAAAGGAAACTTCTTCTTCTTCACAGATTTTTAAGGTGGATTAATGAAATAACAACAGGTAGAGTGTCAGAGTTTGCTCCATGAATCCACCTGGACAGACTCAGTTTCGGGCTGACTGTGGAGGTCGTGTCTGTCTCTGTGTATGCTCGTTTGCTGTTTGAAGTTTTGCTTGATCCAAATTGACAAATCACCGACAGGAGTCAGGTTCTCCGTCCAAACTGGTGATTACAGTAGAAGGAGCGACTTGGCCGGAAAAAACTGCAGAGGTGGACGTGGCTCGGCGTCACTTTTGATTTAGGAGGCAGCGTATAGAACCAATTAGCCACTTTGGCCGCGGATCAAACGGCTATCTGTGCCTGGAAAAAAAAACCCTCCTGTCCAATTAACAGAATTTATGGACCGGGCCGAGGCACCGCTGGGCTGTGATAAGGTAATTTGTTGCGTCGTTGTATACTGCAGCAGTTGCTGACATTTGACACTAATGGGGACGACAGATGTGTAATTTAAGAGGGATTGACTCGATTATTAATCACCTGTTGAGTATATTTAGTTCCTGAGTGAATCTTCAGCGGTCCCTCTGACCCGACCCGATGGTCGTCAATCCGACCACACCTTCTCAGTGTTGGGACTTACTTGTGCGCAGGGCGGAGGGCGTGACCTCGATCTCGCTGGCGCCCTGGTAGGGCTGGAAGGCCGAGGCTCCGCTTCCAGCGCTGAGGTCCGCGGCAAACAGGTCGGGGCTCTGGGTCCCCGTGGAGCTGGCGCTGGTACCGTCGCCTCCATGATGGGGCTCTTGTTCGTCGTACACCGCTATCAACTGGAGGAGGGAGGAAGAACAAGAGGAGAGGTGACGATATACACCAAGAATTACAAAGAGAAAGAAAGGGACAGAGGTGGAATCATGAAGGTTAGACGTGAAATACTCTGCAACAAATACGGTGGGATTTAAAAGGAGCAGCAGGGAGGGAGAGCAAAAAGATGGGAGCGAAGAAGAAAAGGATCAGGAGGTGGATATGATTCATGAAGGTATGAAAGTATTTCTCTTTTCTCTGTTGCATAAAGCCCCCAAAAGGTTGACAAGTTAACAAGAAAAAGAATCTCTGGGTGTAAAAAATGGGATATTATTTTACACAGACGAGCAGTTCAGTGAAAAGTTGGAGGTCAAATTAAGATAACGGAAGCTGTCTGATGACGAACAACAGATAATACAGTCTAAGTTACAAAGTAAAACCCTGAGAAGAACACGAGTTCTGCACAGAACCGAAACTGATGCTCACTGCGTCCAATCAGATCCTCTCTTCACCCAAAGTGCCTCCGTCGCTCTCCTCCCCTCAACAGATCTGATTAATTCCACTACCTCTACCGAGCCCCTTCATTTAGATTAACGACGAGATTCACGCCGTCCATCTGCGACACTCACCAGGTTCCGTGTGTGTGTCAGCTGGCTTCAGTTAAGTTAGAGGAGAAAATGAAAAAATCCATCCGACATTGCCGATTCAGAAGGACGTGATCTAACCGTCCCCTCGTGGTCAGATGGATGCGGAGGCATGACCGTGATAACGGTCCACGACCTGACCCCGCAACATCTCGGACACGTAATTTTAAAAAATGAACGGGGATGTTAAGCAGCTCAAACATCTTTGAGGTGTCACTGCAGTTCATGCTGGGTTTATTTACACGATCCAGACCAAGAAGAAGAAGCAAAACTTCAGCAAACAGCCCGTGGCAAGAAGCAGCGGATCAAAAACAGACTCACTCCAGGAAAAAAAAAAGATGTACACATGAGAAAAATAGAAAGTTAAATGATGTTTTTGAAGTCTCTTTGAAAATCGGAGAAATGAGATTTTCCATGTCGAGGTTTATCAATTTTTACTTTGCTCCGGGGACGCGGATTTCGATCTCAGAGGGGCTGGACGACTGAAAACAGGTTCTGGATTGGAACCAGCTCCACATCAATAAGAAGGAAGTCAAAAGGAAACATTTGGACCTACAGAACTTCAGTCAGCACGGATAAAGTTTGGGAGATGGGCGGCCTGGAGCCAGGGGCAAAGAAAAATCTAATCATGGCAGGAAAATGAATTCATGCAGGGAGGAAGTCAAAATGACCCCGATGAGGTCGTTAGATTCATCTTAGCTTAAGCTTGGAGACTTCAGATTACGTAGGCGCGAACTTGAACTTGAAACCTCGTTATCTGATCGGTCGGACCTTTACGGCGCGACGCGTGTTTATTTTGTGACGGGAAACTCTCACATTCGTGATTTAAGAGCCAGTCCTGATGCTGTGAACTCAACATCGCTGCAGCTAGAAGGAACTTTAATGCTTCACCACGGCGTTAACACACCTCGAGACATGCAGACGACCTGATACACGAACCCTCCTTCAAGTCAGAGTTTGATTTAGTCGTACTCATGAAATATTTAGTTTTGGTCACCTGAATTTGTTTCGGTCTAGTTTTAGTCGAATAAATCGTCGATTAGTCGAATCTACAGTAAATTTATTTAAATAAATTTACAGATTTAATCAAACTCGCCTGGAGAAAACCTCGATTACAGCAGCTAAAGTCAGCTGATCGATCTGAACATATTTATCTCATTTGAGGAAAACGTCAGTGAGTTTCGGCACCAGTCTTTGTCACCAGGATCCAGTTTGATGGTTCACAAGCAGAGAAAAGACTGACAGAACATTTAACAGTTCGAAGGGCCGATTTGAAACATGTTGAACATCTTTTAGACGCACGGCCGTGTTTGTTCACTGAGCATTCTTCTAAAGTTGAGAAGAAGTGATTCAAACAGAGAACATGAACATTTTGAAGCCGCTCTCTTAATGAGAAACACCAAAGTCTTAAAGCAACAATCAATAAAACACATTCACACTCGTACAGTGTATACACACACGAATACGGCCACACACACACACACAGTTACATTTAGAGACAGACGCCCACACAATCCATTAAAACACACACACACACACCATTCAAACCCAACCAGCAGTTTTCCAGCACATTAAACCTTCATTTAGCCTGAGAGCTGCAGAGTTTTACAGCACGCCGGACGGACTCCCCGGTGAGAGGACGCACACACACACACACACACACACACACACACACACACACACACACACACACACACACACACACACACACACACACACACACACACACACACACACACACACACACACACACACCACACACACACACTTATTTTTCCCATTAGGCCCTTTACATAAATGTGGACACATTTACTTCAAATTAAGGTTTTGCATGAGCCCGGGGCTAATGTGTGTGTACACACAGTAATGGAGGTAATAAAGGTCAAAGGGCAGGAGAGGGTTGGGTGTGTGTGTGTGTGTGTGTGTGTGTGTGTGTGTGTGTAGGGAGAATATGTAAATGTGTGGATGAAGGAGCAAAAGAAAGGAGAGGAGAAAGATTAAGAACAAGGGGAAGTTAAACAGAAGTGTGTGTGTGTGTGTGTGTGTGTGAGACTCATGGGAGAAGGCAGTAAGACAGAGTGTGTGTGTGTGTGTGTGTGTGTGTGTGTGTAAAACTTCCTGCGTGTGACTGTCAGACGGTCTTCCACTCTTCCCTCATTAAAGCTCAGTTCAGCCAAAAACAGCTGACTCAGCAAACCCCCAGCCGACCTCCCTCCCTCCCTCCGGGCCGCTCCCCCGAGGACACCACAGAAGAAGAAGAAACCCCCCCCTCAAACTCAACCTCATGTGCTCTCACAGCTCATGTGGTTGTTATTACCTGGTAATCAGTCCGGCTGCAGTCAGGACGCCAAATCTTTAGCCGATCTGATGACCGAGAGCTGGACGCGATCACAGACGAGTTCATGGAAAGAGTCCAACTTCAGTTATCAGACATTTACGGTCCGACATAGAAATATGAGCTTGGAGTTACTCTGGATGCGTTCTTATCAGCGTTTGGACGCAGAGCGTCGTGTTTCTCCTGGAGAAGCCGCGTTCGCCTGCAGGCATCCCGGAAGTTTATCAAATTATTTCAAACCAGAAAAACGCTGAGAATCATTTGCATTGCATTGTTTCTTCTCTCTGCACGGTACAGACATTATGCATGTATGAGATCATTTGCGTACAATATTGTAAGCGTGCCGGATATTATGCAGATCAGGACGTGGCAATAAAGAATTTTTAATTAAAAAGGAGGAAGAAATGTTGCTGGGACGAAGACGAGAACAGACAAATGTTTTCTTTTGATCCAACATGTCCAAACTTTCCTGAGGAACCGGTCAGGAGGAGAGTCAGACGATATGAGAGTTCATTGTGACAACAGTCATCGAGGGGGAATTTCCATTATTGGGCTGATTGAGCTTGAAAAAGCTCCAATGTTTTCATTTCCAGATTTATTTTGAAATGCCACACAAGGGAACGGAGACTTTTCCAGTCACTCCCAAGGCCTGTCACCCTGACTGAAGGCTCAAAGTTTAAAGCAGATGTGTGGAAATATTCTGTTATGTATATTATTTCAGGCTAAACGGCCGACGGAGAGAGGAGCCGTCTGCGATGCGACGAACACGTTTCATGAGTTATTTCTGCGCCGCTTCACTCACGTCACTGAAATAAATCCATTAACTGTGATTCAGATTCAGCCCTTGATTGATTCGGCGGTAACTGCTTGTATTTCACACCTCGGATGACTAAAATCACTGCCAAACGTGATGAATTGAGTCTGAAGCACTTTCCCCTTGTCACGGGTAACGGATGACATCACAGCTCATTTACATAATAGCAACATCAGCTGTGCCAACTCAGCTCGTCTGCAGGTTTAATGCTCAACGCTTTCTAACCTCTGCTTCGTCATCGCTGGCTTTTATTTCCAGATTCCCAGAGATGAATGGCAGGTAAACAAGGTGAGCATCGGATTCACTGCCGCTGGCCTTTGTCTATATCAATGCAAATGAATCCGCCACATGTGAGTGGAAACATCAGAGGGCGCGGCGGCGGCTGACAGTCGCTCCCTCGGGACCTCGTGTTGGTTCTGTTGGATGTTTTTTGGTGGAGTGAATTGTTGTCTGCGTGCCACGAAACAGCCCCGAGTCGAAGCTAATTGCTGAGGTTTGTTGACAAGCACGGTCCTGACCCTGCCACCAGTCATCACACACACACACACACACACAGAGGAAGAAGGTGACATCCAATCAGCGGGGTTGGTTTACCCTGAGGAAAACAGCGGATGTGTACACTGAGGAACGGGTGTTGATTGGCCTGTGAAAGTGTGTCAATAGAAGCCAGAAGGCTGAGACAACTCAAAATGAATCTAACCTTCTTTTTATTTTTTATTTTTGGCTTACAGCTTCAACTTTTACAGTTCAAATTAGAGCCGCAACAATCGCTGGCTTCATTATTTTCTTGGGAAATGAATCATTCGTGTGTGAAACATGACAAACGCCCAGAAAAGCAAGCGGATCTTTGAGTGTGAGGCGTCAGACGCGAGGCGTTTCTGCTCAAAGCTGTTTGGGATTATTAAAAATATAATTTTTTATTGATCGGCTGATTAATAAATTGCTTTATGATGTAGCTGCGGTGCACTAAACCAAAACCTAAAATACAGATTTATTGAGCCGTTGCTATGGAAGCGATCGATGTGCGTGCAAAAACGTCTCACTATTTATCAACTTTTCTTCACTTTTCTTGCACACACACCACACACACACACGCACACCAACACACAACACAGCACCCTCCTAAACCCAAAGGCCAAAGCCAAAAAAAAAAAAACACATCATTGAAAAACCTAAATTACAATGGAAAGTATGAGTCAGTCCACTTTTCAGCAGTCGCTCGCAGCTCATAATCATCATACATAACTCTGGTTAGAACAATACGCTTGGCAGCTGGGCCGCAGAGAGGAAAACCACGGTCTCTCAAGGGGAATTAATCCTCACGGTACGCGTTGGGGGGTGGTGAAATTCAGCAAGACACACTCTTGCTCGGGCGTTTTTCTTGCGCCACATCAGTGATCGCTCGAGTCTTATTTCATCAGAAATCCCCGCCGTGCTCACGCGTCGAGGCCGTCCAAAAGTTACAGTTGCCTTAGTTCTGGCTACCGACTCCAAAACATAAATCTTTCCAAGCCGCTTGCATCCATCTATCGGCCGTTTGATTTATTCCCTCGTCACGCGAAGAACGTCAAGTCATTACAATTTCACACGGAGTCCTTTTACAGCGACAGACCGCAGATCCCTCGAGTTACATTTCAGATTGTTTGTGTTCTTTTATATGATTTATTGACTCAAACCCACATTAACACATTATTAAGAAGATTCAAATGAAAGCGAGCGCGTCTGACTGAACACAGGGTGGAAATTTACTCATCAAACATAGTGGAAATGACACTATGTCATCTAAACCTCGAAACGAACGCCAGCGATACTTTACGTCCTACATTCTGTTTACCGTCACAAAACATAAAGATCGCTCAGCTGACGTCGAGTCGATTTAAACATTTGAAAGCTCAGAAAGCGTCTGGGATTGCAGACGATCATCTAAAAGCAGCTCCAAACTTCTCCATATAGTTTGAATTGGTTCTGCCTTCGGGCGTGTTTCCTCCCAGTTTTACTAACGAAAGCCGGGATGTGGCCGACTCTAAGGATTTAGAGACTGACTTGAGTGCAACCTCAAATGTTTAGGGCCAAATTAATTTAAAGTACGAAGGCCCTAAACGTGGTGCCCAACATCAGTGATGCACTGATCCGATGTACTGGATCGGTCCTGGCATCTCAGGACTTCCTCTCATTAAGTTGATCAGCTTTAAGTCTCCATCTACAAAACTGTCACAACAAACTGTTATAAACCTCAGAGATCGATGCATGAATTAAAATTTGCAAATGAGCAGTTGTGTTTTTATTCTTCATAAATGAGTCGGACTACACGGCGCCTCAGGTTACTGCACACGAAGACGAATGAGCTCCATCGTCTCCAGATCGAACCGGCGCCGAGTTCGAGCCGATGTTCAAAGTTTGGGAAGGTAAATGAAAAATAAAGAAATAATTTGGATCGGCGAGTCCGTCCTGTCATTGATTTAAAGAGTGGAGGAATCAGCACGAACACATTACAAAGTGATGAATGGACTTTTTCCTTACTGGACTTATTCCACTGGGCTCATCGGATATTTGGAAATTCCCGTTTTGTATTTAGCTCATTTGTATTTGTGCTAAATTACAGCTTTTTGTATTTCAACTGATATCACACATTTTCTATGAATCCTTTGTTGGCTGATTTCCTTTTCCAAGTCAAGACTCTTTTATTATTATTATCCAATAAGTCAAGTATCATGATTGAAAAGAGTTCTCCTTTGCTCTGGTGGAGAGCCCGGGCTGGATTAAGAAGCACTGCGCTCTACAAATAAAATCTGCTTGCCTGGATTAAAGTTTGAAATGTATCTGACAGTAACTATTATTTCTATCCATATCGATTAACTGTGAAAAATATTGGAAACCAAAAGCGAAAACAAAGTTCTCAACTTCACACACTTGGATAATATCTATGCACCAGCGTCACCGAGAGGAACCGGTGTACGCTTTGCAAACAAAGGTGACCCTGATCCTGGAAACCCAAATCCTGCAGGCTCGGCTCGCACTGAACCAGCTCCATGCCAAAGAATGAGGAGGCAAAAAAAAAGCAAAGCAGTCAGCAAAACGAGGGAAGTAACCACTTCACTTTCGCCTACACAGCTGTGTAATCCAAAACATGTTGTCCCGGCTCTCCTCTTAGGTCAGAAAACTGCAGCCTACAACATTTCTTCCTCTGTTACATGCTTGAGGAACTCCAGAGAAAGTGCGACGCCGCAGCCGGCCTTCTCCCAAAAAGCGACAGCCATCAAAACCCTCGGCGTCGGTCCATGCCGTGGCCAGAACCCACAGAGCACAGACAGGCGGTGACCGATGTTACTCACGGGTCAGCACGCCGCACTGCTTATATGTGAGGAGTTCAGTTTCATAATGTCTAGAGGTGGAGGAAAAAACTAGACCCACCATAAAATAATCATCATTTTTAAAGGATGGCTGGTAACTTTAAACTTTAGATGACAACATGATCAGACTTCTGCGGGCAATATTCTCCACATTTGAGCTTCGGGTCAGGATATGAACTTTTACCGTTCGCTCTTTCGTGACATTTTATCTCCTCATTTCGAACAAATCCCGAGATTTGCACGTCGCGTCCAGAGAGCGGAGGAATGTGACGCTTGACGGGTTCATTATGCGAAGAAGGAAATTGGCCGTACGTGAAGTCTTTCTTTGAAAGTCAAGAGTTTGAGAGGTGTGACACGAGTTATAGTTACATGGTTTCCTCTCAACGGGTAACAAATACGCGAGGGCGGCGAAAGCTATTCATCAAGGCCACAGAGGGAGAGGTGTGTTCTCCTCTTTCATACATCCAGTTTGATTTGTTACCTGAGAGCTTACATGAAAGCTTTCATCATAATTTCCCCCCCCACGTACGGCAGTAAGTGGACGGCCGCACAATAAAAGCACCGGGAGAAAAATAACAGTGATTTCACATCACCCACTTCATCAACAAGTCATTTTAATAGACTCAGTGAGGAGAGGCAGCGCTACATTGTAACGGCTGTGAGTTTTTGGACACATGTGGAAGTTTCCTTCAGCAGAGAGACGACGTGCTTCTTGTATAACTCTAGAAACTTGTGAAATGAAGCGTCGACCTTCAGGGGAGTGAAACAGAGGTCAAGTCGACCGTCAGATCCCGCAGATCACGGCAACTGACCAATCAACTCGCTCATTTCGAGGTGATTAAGCAACATCTGGAAAAAAAAGCATTTATTTCCAATTGCGGGTGAACGGCTCGATCGGTCTCGATTGGTTCAAGGTGTTAGCGCCTCTGCCAAACGCCCACACGGCTATTTCCCCAAGACCGATGGCTCGTTAACGTGCTGCTGTGCAAACTATTACATAATATATCCACGTGTATTTGTGTTGGTCTGGAGCTGGTTTGCATTTATAGGCTTTTACAGGACACTATAGGCTCTTTAGTTCAGGTTGAGGTGAATCTAATGTTGCCTTCACACCAGGAGAGTCTGGAGGACTCAGTTCGATTGGGCGGGGAATGCCGAAAAATTTGGGGGCGGTGTTGCCCAAAATAAGCACCGACCTGGAAGAAGAAAACCTGGCTCATCCATTGGCGTTCTGGATTTACCCGCTGTAAGCAAACCGCACCAGGGTTCACTTGCAGAGCAGAGAGACTATCCGATGGAAACATCATTTAAAGCGGACCAAACAGCGCTGGTGTGAAAGCGACCCATATATAACACCACACAATGAGGAGTGATGCAAGTTTAAAGAAGTGACGATGAGTTCCCAAAGTTTTGGCGTGGAGGAGTTTAACCGGCATGCACACAAACCTTCACATCAACCCCATCCAACTGTTCTGGGACTGAACCGGAAAGTCGACTGCAAAATCATCGACGATGTTTACGAGGAATAAATTGGAGAAAATGTCTGGGAGCTCCGGCGGTGCTGCTCTCACGGAAAAGAACTACTTCAAATACAAAACTTTAGATTCTCGTGGAATCAGAACTGACATCCCAGTCGACTTTTCAAACTTCTCACTCCACATCTATCTCTCCGAGTCGCACATTTTGGCTTCACCCTGTCCCATTTCTACGTTCTGATGAAATTTAAGCACAGTGTGTGCAGCGAGTTCTCGCTCCGGCACTCTGACTGAAGTTATTTTGTCACTTTGTTCTCTCGCAGTCGCCACATATCACTCTAATCCACTCACAGACTCTGCGAGTTTCAGGAAGACAAATTTAAGACTTTTTATCTCACGCAAGATTTTATTTGAGAGCGTCTCAACAAGTAAAATAAAGAAATGCAAGGTAGATTTAAAAAAGGACATGAAACATGCATTATTCTCTGACACGTGGTTTCTTGTCTGATTCCTGTAATCAAATCGGTGTTTTCCAACAACTATTCTGTGAGCCGTTATGGAAACAGTGTTAATCTGAGCAGAGGAGGCCAAAGGGGGGCGGCGGTTTTGGATGTGTGACAGATGGATCTAAGATTAGCTGAGGCTGGTAGACGAGCGGCGCAACCCCAAACTCCCACAGCGACTGTTAGAGAGCGAGCAAAAGGCAGAACACGCGGTGACCTTGACCTCGCCGAGTTTAGACAAAGACAAACACTCATAGAAGAAGAAGAAGAAGAAGAAGAAGAAGAAAGGGAAGGAGACGTATCAAATCCAGGAGAATGAGACATGACTTTACTCAGGTGTGTGTTACTCACATCCAAACACTGTCTAACACATTTATTCACTCCGTCTGCGCCTCGGAATACAAACCGACACAAAACACACAACAATTACGTCCGAGCAAACACAGATTTACGATTACATTGTTATCGAGCGGTGTGGAACAATTCCACTCAGCATAATGACCCAGATATCCATTTCACTTCAATCCCAGACGATAGAAAACACATGGAGGGAGGGCGGGGTGAAAGCACGGGGGCGTCTGAGCCGAGGACAAACTGACAACAAGAAAACGGCAATCAGACGGAGCGGGGGAGCGAAGGAGCTGAAGGTGATTCATTCGGCAAAATGAGAGGAGTGCTGAGCTGTGACTCTTAGTCCCTGAGTGGTGTTGATGTTCTTACACTTCTCCTCTGACTTTTCTGAACTTCAGCTCCATTTCCCGGAGAGGAAACAGTTCACAGCCGTGCCGGAGTTAAAAAGAAACGACTGACCAGATAGAAAAAGTGCTTGCGATCACGTTTTCTCCACCTCCGCTGGAGATGTGTTATATTTTCCATCTTAGGTTTGGTTAATAAAGAAATACTTCAGCATTTTTTGGGGAGGCACGCTCATTTTCCTTTCTTGCCAAGAGTGAGATGAGACAATCGATACCACTCCCGTGTCTGTACGATAATACGGAAGCTGGAGCCAGTGAGTAATTAGCTTAGCTTAGCATAAAGGCCTGCCAACCAGGATCTGTTAATTAGCGAGCTTCGAAGGTGTTGATATGCAGATTGTTTTTATCGTTGGACGGAGACGAGCCTCCAACTCTTCACCAATAAACTGAGAGCCTTTTTTTTAATGATAATTCATAACAAATAATGTATCACAAGATAAAATTCCATCCAGAAAGACGTCGAGCTGGAACAATTTTCTCATTTTATCACTTTGCAGGGACGAATAAAAACTGATTTTTCAGTAATTGCTCATTTTCCTTCAGAAAACAATCAGCCTGAGACAAATATTCATGTCAGAAACACTCGTTTGGCTCCACTGTTTAAAAAAAAAAGGAACTTCAGTGCTGATGGCGGATAAAAGCAATAACTGAGGAGTTTTTGCTTCCCCGAGGTTTGAAATTAAAACCCGAAATTTCCATATTTCTGTTTCTGCGCCTCACCTTTCGTTGTCAAAATTTTGAAAAGCCTTGTTCTCGAGTTAGCCCCCATCTGCTCGTTCACTTAGCCGCGACAGCTAAACTGACGATTCTGGATATTGGAGCTTTTAAAAAGAAAAAAACACACACACACACACAGCTGAAGAGTGCTGACAGTCTTTCAGCTGAGTGAAAAGTGTGTTTAATTCAAGCTGCTGAAAGCTGATAGATGTGAGTACAGCACAGAAAAGACTGTGCAACAAATCCACAAGAGAGCCCCACACACACACACACACACACACACACACACACACACACACACACACCCACACACACACCCACACACACACACAGACTATTTCCTATAGCCAAACACCTGATATTGCACCACGAACCCATTTCTGAAACCTCTGTAAGACGAGATTGTCCTCTGGCTTGATAGGTGGAGCAAGGTACCACCACTGCCATGTTCATTTCCCACTGAGGCTGTCTACACTAAAAATAAATGCACTCCAGTAACAGCGGGGAGTATTTTGAACAAAACATCCATCAAATCAACGTTCGCAGAGAGTTTGGGCCCAATAAAGACAATAAAAACTTTCTTTTTGTGGTGCATCTTGTTGTTATTTGTGCACTTTAAAGCGATTTATAACTAACCTGCATGTGAAAATGAGACTTGCGTCTCTTCCTCGTGGACAAACGTCTTCTAAATCGACTTATTTTGTTGTTTCAAACAATTCAAAGTGTTCTAATGAACTCGGTATAAGCTGATGCATCCGAGCCGGTCTGATTGTTGAATAACTTGGCTCTTGAACGCATCCTAAAAATGTGCAAACACAACGACTGTCGGTGCCATTTTGGACGGGTTTAGCTGAAGGAGTAATCTGCCCATATTGGTTCTGATTATGTTTTGCATCTGTGCTCGCACATGCAGCATTTAGCGTAAGCGTCAGATCAGCAGAAACATGATTAACGCTTCCAAACGGGCACTGAACGGAGAGAGTCTGATGCAAAACTCAAATCTGGTAACTAAAGTTACAACCTGGACAAGACTTTATCATCCCTGTGGAGGATTATAGATTTTATATGTTGAGTTTTGGGTGTTTTCGATGCCAAAGTTCCACTTTGCTCCCCTCGGCCGCCAGGCGGGATCCGACCAATAGCGTGTAGTGTTTTGTGCAGCAGGGAATCCGCCTGTATCGCTCCAGCTAGCAGCTCTGACAGCTAACGGGCCGGGCGGAGCCGCTGCCCCGGGGCTGAAACCGAAAGGAAGCAATGAAAACAGCAGCAGGAACAGGAAGTCTTCTTGTTAGTCAGTATCTGGAGAGCGTGTTGTTCAGGTAGCACGCTGAAATATTTAGCATGGTGGTGTCAGGCTGGAGCTCATTTGGCTTGGGTTGCGAGGAAGTGCCAGCTCCCTCACTGCTGGGCCGTGATTATCCGAGCATGTTTAATAGGTTTAATATGTAGAAATGATGTTTTTTATTGTTAATCTTGTTCGTTCTCCGTCCCACAGAAGTCCTCTCAGAGGATATATGGGCTGAGAGCCATTTTGGTTGTTGGTTTTTCGGTTCTCTCGTGTTTTTTGTGAACCTGCGAGGTTTACAGCTCAGGTCCAGCAGATGTTTCGAGGTAATCAGTAGATAATTACTGAGACATTCTAAGCAGAAAAATCCATCTCTTCCTTCCTTCTCGAGTGTTTTCCTCTTTTTGTCAGCTGCCTGCAGCCGTCGCTGATTGGCAGTGATCAATACGTCTCCAGCTCTGAATGAGCGGTTTGAGTGGCGACCACCTTCCAAAGCTTTGTCTTAGTCTTTAAGACCAAAGCTAAGACTGGCCCTAACAATGAAGCAGTGTGTGACGTAGGCTCCTCGTTTGATCGTCAAAAACAGAGGAGTGTCTCTTTAAATCAATGGCGGCCGAAACGCCACCGTGTGTGTGTGTGTGTAGGTGAGAGGGTGAACAGGGGGTTTGGTTAGCTCGCTCACTAATGAGCACCATACATCACATGCTATCAGTGCTAATCACACTAAGGCCTATATTTAGCCATTTAGCTTCAATTACCTGTTTTCCATGGGACTAATCAACACTTAGCAGGCGGCACTGCTGCTGTACATGTGACTGTGTGTGTGTGTGTGTGTGTGTGTGTGGATGTATATGTTTAATTAAGTAGGACAACCTGTGTATGAACATAAGGGCTTATTAGCTTTTGGAAGGAAACTGTAGCTCTCGCCGTGAACTCGTGCTCGGCTCAGATAAGTCGGCTTAGTTAAAACCTGCCGAACCGGGCTCGGAGAACAAAAGATGTTACAGGGAGGATGTTTTATGTGTGTGTGTGTGTGTGTGTGTGTGTGTGTGTGTGTGTGTGTGTGATCGATTTTAATCTGCATGTCCAGACGAAAACCCTGAATTCAAGTTCATGGGTTTAAAATGACAAACACATTTTGAAATGAGGAACAAATTAACATTTCGGGTTTGTTTTTTGGGCCGGGCTGCAGATCGGATCAGAGTCACGCAGCGTGTTTTGTTTTGCTTCTTGCGTCTATAAACCGGTCATTACTTTTATCTTCAACAATCTTAGAAGTAATTTACTTCTGTTAGCTGCCAATAATAGTTTCAGCCCCTCCTGACGCCCTTTTTTGGCTTTCTGAGTCACTCAGTCACAAATCATTATTACAGAGCACAAGCTGTACCGGCGCTGACCAAACATGATACTACATAACGCCATATCCGCCGTGTGAGCACATTCTGCAGCACGCTGCACCGCGGGGTCACGGGCTCTCGTTGTTTTTGTCCGTTTCAAGACAAACAAGTCGCTGGCCTAACCTCCGTGACATGACAGAGGAAACGGACGGCGCGTTTAACAGACGTATGATGGAGCTAAAAACAGCTTGAGAGAGAGGGGAGTGAGAGAAGAAGAATAAAATGCAGAGGCGGGTGAGGATGATGGACGGAAAGATGGAGGGGCGAAGGAAAAGAGAGAGAGAGAGGGGGGATAAATATAGCAGGAGGAGGCCCAAGAGGGGAGAAGGAAAACAGGAAGGAATAGATAAAGGGCAGGGAGAAAGGAGATGATGGGGTTATCCGAATAAGAAAGGAGGGAAGTGGGTGAAAGGAGGAAAGAAGCCAGGCCAATCATCCGTGAGAAGGACCCCGCGGAGGGGAGTGAGCGCTCAGCATCGAGCCAACGGTGCTTTAAACTGAGCTGTTTCTTCAGAGTCTGGCCGAGGCGCTCAGAACACGGTGAACTGGACAGCCTCCCCCTCCTCTCCTCTCTCTCTCTCTTTGCCGGGAATTATTCTGTCACTCCCTTGGCTTAGACAAGTGGTGCTGGGGGAAGTGTTAGCGTAGTTTAAATGTGCATGTGTGTGTGTGTGTGTGTGTGTGGCAACACAGCTGGCAAGGCTCAAGCTGGCTCGAGCGCCTGGGCCGCACAATCGGTTGCACAATGAAATGAAAACGGCCGTCCAATCCGGAGGAAACTACTTCTTTTTCTTTTTACAGCAATAAATCAGCTGAATTAGAGAAGGTGGGAAATGAGGGGGAGACGGGGTGGATGGAGGAAGAAGGGGCTGATGGGAGACGGGGTGGATGGAGGAAGAAGGGGCTGATGGGAGACGGGGTGGATGGAGGAAGAAGGGGCTGATGGGAGATGGGGTGGGCAGGGAGGAGGCAGAGGTTTCGTGAGAGAGTCAAAGAGGCTCAAAGGCTGAAGTAAGATATACAGATATTACACCGCACATGCCGTCTGTAGTTATCATCGGAGCAGACGACCAGATTCTTCCACGACGTCGCGTGATGAAGTCAGAAAACCTACGACTGCGTTAACCGTGTGATCAGGAAGCAGGAAGTCTACGCACTGGTTGGCAGTCCTCAATCATCAGGTAGACGGAGTATAATCTGTGGACCGACTCCAGCTGAAGCTGTGAGAGACACTCGAATATTCCTATTAAAGTTTATAATCGCCAAAAATAATAAATTATTCCTTCATGATGACGTGTTGTTGTGTTCTTTCTCCTGACCTGCTCTTACTTTACCACAACACTGGAACCACCAAAGGATTTCATCATGTTGACCCCTGATGCATCATATAAGGCATTATTTCTATGATTTATATACATTACACTTGAGAAAATAACTTTAAAATTCAGTGTATGTGGTTTATTAATCTCAGGCGTGTCGCGACTCAGCGGTTCTAGGTATAAATGATCATATTTATTTTTCTTTTTGCCCTGAATCGCTCATAATTCACTAGATTATCAATGATTACGTATGTTTGAAGAGCAGTGTTGTGTGTCTCAACAGTCCCTCGATGAAAAGATGAACAAAAACACAGGACAATGCAGCCACTGGATGTTCAGCAGAAACCGAAGCTCCTGCTGCTTTTTTCCAAACTCCACCAACCCGATTGTTCCTCTGAAGACTTCATTAAGGAAGATTTGCAGAACAACTTTAATCAGTGAGCTGCGTGGGCAGCGTCACACGTACATGCATCTAAAAAATGTACCAGAGCAGCTCCAGCGGGAACTTAGCCTCTAATACAAGACGTGTTAGCACCTCACGCTGGCCTGTAAAATCTGGAGCAACACTTTGTGCAAACTGGGAGGCATCTGCGAGTTTATGAGCATAAGTCTGGCCGAAGATTCGAAAGCTTCAGATGTGAGACTGACCCACATACGGAGCCGTTCTCCAGCCAGGCGGAGGTCTCATAAGCCTCGCTGTAATTGAGGGCCAAGGGAGCACCTCAGGAGTGACGGCCGCTTAATGAGAAATTATAGTTCTGCTGATGCTTTCAGAAAACCTGACTCCATTTGATAGTAATTACATCTCATATGGTTTCATTACGCCGGCTCCTTATTTGGATTAGGCGATATTACGACTGAAATAGGAGGGGATAAACTCTGCCGGGATTAACGTGCGTTTGAGACCCCCCCCAACACACACACACACACACACACACACACACACACACACACACACACACACACACACACACACACACACACACACACACACACACACACACACACACACACACACACACACACACACACACACACACACACAGAGAAATGAATGAGGTTTAGTGAGTGAGTTGTTAAAATTATACCGCAGATTCGACTTCATCATCCTCGATTTCTTTGTCGTCAATTAGCTCTGAGTCCCATTATAACAATACGGAGGATTTAGTCTGATGGTTCTCTCTCATCAGGACTTCAGTAACCGCCCGTCCCCGAGGTGCTGCTCGCACTGGACTGGTTTTTTTAGCAGTAAAGGTGCATTATTCTAATTGGTTCCAGCGGGTTTTAAAGCTGATGCACTCTTTACTTTTCTTCTCCACCCAGCGAACTGGACATTTTCTAGGAGTTCTTCAAGTTGTAGCGTTCTCTAAGATGAACCGTGAGCCTCAAAGTTCTTGTTGCCGGCGAGCTAAAAATCTCACCGCTTGAAAAAAACGTCCACCGAGCGTTTGGATGTGTTCGCTGTGTTTTTAATGTCGCTGCTGTTGATGGTCGTCGTGCCGACAAACCAGTAACTGACAAATCAAGTGCGCGTTTCTCAGAAACGTGACGCCTCGTCGAGTACGGCGTGATCGACACTTCAGTATTCAGAATTTCCATCGGACTCTGAAGTGTTTTATAAGATCACCTGTCTACTGATCACTGTTACCATTACTCGTATTTGTTGAGCCGTGGTGACATCTTCAAATGTTCCTGATCCTGATTAAGACTAAGAAAAGACGCAAATCTTCATTTCAAAGACTAGTTTGGCTTTGTTTCATTATTATGATCAACAGTTGCAGATTATTCTTCGAAGGGTTTTTAAAAACATCCATCCATCCTCAGACGTCTTTCCAGTTCAGCCACCACCTTGCTGTGTTTCTGCTAAATTGCCCCTCCAGCACTTTCTATGCAGCACTGGCTGATTTTAAAACCACTGTTGATAATTGGAGACCTGCAGTTTGCATAGATAACATCCCCGGCTGCAGCGGCTTCAGAGAGAGAGACTTTCTCATTACCGCAGATATTGCACTTGCGATTAAAAGTGTTTCTGCTAAGTCAGAGGTAAGAGCCAGTGGATTTGAGATCCAGCGGTATTAGAGCTGTAGAGTTTAGGCTTTAATCCAGGCCGAGGTAGAGCAGGCGTCACGGTTTTCCCCGTCTGAGTCTATCTCGCACACCCACACCACGCAAACACACACAGGAGTTAAGTCTCTGCAATTTATGAGCACTAACCTACATACACACCGATGCAGAAGTTAGCTCTTACCTTAAAAGTACCCAAAGTTCCCGACTCGCTCGCTCACTCTCTCTCCTGCGTACCTCCCCAGACCCATCATCAAATCTCTTTCCCTTTCACCACCTCCATTCCCCAGGAGAGGAGCCCTGGCACTGAAATCTAATTAAAGGCTCCATAAGCAGAGCTCAAATGAAACTGTCACATCAAAGTCGCCGCTGGGACAGAATGACACAAATCAATAAGACAGCGAGCTCCGGCAGATCTCCCGTGCACCCCTGGGACTCCAGAAGCCGACCTGGGCTGGGATTAGAGCAGTCAGACGCCGCTCTGACTGCAGGTGGGAAGGCTGAGGAGTGCAGTCTGTGTTAGTGATGGAGTCTGTTTGTCTGTGCATCAGTTTCATCTGCCCGCGTCCCAAAATTCTGCAACACGGCTGGGTTAGAAAACAGGAGGACGCAGGAGACACATTGCGTGTGTTTTTAAAGGTTGCTGCTTGACTAATAAAGTTAACATTGAACTTGAAATAGTGAACTTGATCGGAGTCGAGTTCAAACTCTGACGGTGCTTTCAGACGGCGGCTGGTTGGAGGTGGCCAGGAGCCGCCGCAGCGCGGTTGCGCCCTGCAGCCGCCAAATTCGGAACACGGAACATCGATTTTTCCAGCTACCGTCGTTCCTACTCCACAAACTGCTGCGATCCGAGTTTAACCGTTTGTTTATGATACTCACTCATCATCTTAGACGAACGTTACCAACGTTAGCTTATCGCTCAGTGTAGCACCAGTGTTACAGCAGAGATGGTTCATCTTTGGCTAACGTTGAGCTCTCTGCCTGAGAGAGCTGCCAAAAATGAAAATGACGGATGTACTCGGGGAGGAGAGCAAAGACGGACGGAGCCAAACTCAGAGCATGGATATCATGGTATAAAAAAAAAGCCATCCAGGTATCTTTCCATTTGTAATAGAAGTTTATAGCAGATTGAATCCTGGAGGGAAGTTAAATGGTTCATGAGGCTCAACGGACGGAAAGTTCCAGCAGATTGACAGATTAGTTAAAACAGTGGAGGAACGGAGGACGACTTACCTGCATGGACGAGAGCGGAGACCAGGTTCAAAGGAAGACGGGAACAAGAGAAGAGAAAGAGAAGAAAAGAAAGAAAAAAAGTTAGTCCAGTCGTCTCAGAGTTGGTCTGAAAGTCTACATTGACTTAATAACGTAACATCAATTCAGAAAGTAGAGCGGACTTTCCTCACGGGACCCATTAACTCCACGAGACATTAAACAGACAGAAAAGAATGCAAGTAATAAAAGAATAAATAATAATAACAGAACACCACCATAAAAGGGCATCTTAAAATATTAAAAACAGCAAGATTAAAAGACAAGAAACAGTCGTAGAAGTGCTGGTAGGTGGATTTCATAGCCAGGCTGGGAGCTGCTGCTAAAAATCGAAGCATGATTTGGATGTAAAGTTGGTTGTTCGACACAGTTTTCCAAACTCGTCATGCAGACGACACAAAGCTAATTCTTTTTGCCTTCGACTGAGTCTTAAAGTATTTAAATGTGTCCGCATGGAGCTGACAGACCTTTAGCACACAGCCTGTTTGGGGTTTACTTCTCTACAACCCCCCTCCAAACTTTTAACACTCCACTGAGTGAGAGCCACGGGGTGTTTGGGACTACGCTGGCTCGCGTTGGCCAATATTTCAGCCCAGTGCTGTGTGAACTAATCTTCCTTCCAGGCTTCAAATCCAATTATGCATTGCACAATGTTAAATTACCAAACAACAAACGCATTGTTGTGCCAGTTCCCCAAGAACAGCCAGCGGGGGTGACAAACACTCTTCACTGCTGTCACTGGCATCATCAGAAGTTAAAACATTTGATTTCCAATCGTCTCAGCGCCGGCTTTCTTTGCACTATGACCCGAAATTCAAATGAACCTGGAATCTGTGATAAGAATAGGTTTGATTTCATTTGACTGGACCAACACGGGCGTTCATTTTTAGTTATGTCAGCATAAAAAAAGTTTCCACGAGCCTTCGAGTCCTTCCACAACCTCTCGAAATGCATAATTTAAGCGCACCCAAAGAGCAGATGGTTCATTAAACTCTGCATTTTCTGAGATCCTATACATTCCCTATCATTTAGGGAACATAAAGCGCATTATCCCGCCCTCTGCAAAGCAATCCTTATCCTGAGAGACATCGATACTTTACGGAGTATCAAGGGAATAGGAGAGTGGGGCTCGCTAAGCCAGCCTTGTTGTTGAAATAAGCACTTTTACATCTCGCACAGACAGCAGAAATCTGACAACGATACCTTACACAATGGCCATTGTCGGAGGCAAAGCCGTGAGGGAAGAGCAAGCAAACGGGCTAATTTGCTGTGTGAACAAAAGGACGTCTGAAAAAGCTCTGCAGTGACACGTTTCTGTTGCGTTAGGGATTGAGAAGGGATTAGAGTCGAGTATGTGATCCTGTCTTGTCTGACTGGGATCGGCTTTTTTTGAAGCGATGCCGCACGGCTGACAGAAAAATGTCTGCAGAAAACAAAATAATGGGAGCGACAACAGGCAACAGACAGTCTCTGCCTCCTACATTTATCCGTCACCCACCCTAAAGGAAGGATGTAAATAAACAAAGGCAGCCACCTCTTTAAATTCATTGTGTCATCGCTGAAGACGTCCTCCTTTATTCTCTTACTGGACAACATGAGAGCAGACAGCTCAGCAGACACTTGTCTTCCTTCCAAAACTGAAGGTTGGCCCTTAGAATGCAGCTGGGGAAAATATATTTTAGCATAATCTTGACTAAAACAACCAGATTTTACGCGAGTACACTTGAATGAGATCCCCGGTGCAACGTCTATACTATTCCTCTAGTTCATTAAAGGTTAATTCCCATAAATTTCCATTAAATTCCCATGGATTTTCCATTTTTCTCCAGCTTAACTTCCCATGGAAAGCCAGTCTTCCTTTTTACATGTAATATGATGTGCCTTGTCAGGTAGGTGACAGGTATTTCTGTCTGTCTGGTGTTCCACATAAAACTTCATATCTAACAAGATAAAGCGCCCGACGCTGACACCATTTTAGATGCAGTTTTAGTTGTATTTATTTTCTATATTTGTGCAACTTTAATGGCTATGGAATATTCTATGAACGTTCTATAAATGACAAAGCGTCTTAGAAGATTTCTTCTGGATCTCGGCGGAGCCAGATGACCCGAGAAGGCCGTCCCAGTTTGATAAATGATGAACACTGCGAGTGTAAATGAGGCTATTTGGTTTGAGAACTCAAACTGAGCAATGCTACATTGGAAAAACACCCAGAGACTTTATTTCAGCCTTTTCCTCAAAGATTTAAGTATGAACGTATGCATTATGTATTTATCTTCCCTTTTACAGTAGCTGCAAAGTTATTGATGATTTTTAAACCAAACCAAACGTTTGCTTGGGAACGAAGCGATGCACCAAGCAAGGAGGTGAAGAGAAGCGGCTCTGCAGCCGTTCAGTGGTTGTTTACAGGTGAGTGAACTGAACACAACAGGTTTATGACAAGAGGCAGTCCATACAAACATGTACACACACGCGTGTGTGGAGAAACTTTCAAACTTTCAGCGAGTTCTTCTCTGCGAGCGCCCGGACATCTCGGGAATGTGTTTGTTGATCTGCTTGGTATTCTAGCAGGCTCAGCGCACAAGTCAAGCATGGCAGATATGCCTGTGCGAGTCATCCCAAAGCCCAGAGCAGACGGTGCTGCCCTGACTGGGCACGGAAACAGAACATTTCACAGTCCTGGCTCGTAACACGCGGTCCTCGCAGAATCAGTGTGCATGAGAGCGAATGACCAAAGACACAGAGAGAACACTGTGTATCATATTAACGTGTACGTGCATTCATTTGCAAACATGCCCAGTCACATCCCTTCAATCTCTTTGCTGCTGCTTCACATCCCTGAGTCTTAAATTAAGACTCTGAAAAGGCTCCAAAACTAAGTTCCCATGACCGAGTTAAGACTCGTAAACCTCCCTCCATTACAACAATTATGAAATAATTGCATCATTTTCATCACCCCCATAAAGAGCTTTCTCTTCGGTTGAACTCAGACAGATTTGGTCTAGATCACTCTTAATCAGCGCTGTCAGACCAAAGTTCACCCGGTTCCCGGCCGTACAGCGTCAAAGGCAAAATTCCCATTATAGACAAAAGCGTGGGAGGCAGTGAGGGATATAAGACAGACAGACAGACAGAAAAGAATGGAGAGAGACGGACAGAAAGAAAAAGAGAGAGACAGAGCTCTCAATGGCCTCGGTTCAAAGCTGACTGCATGCCAGGGTCTGTTTTAATGTTAATTCAACCAAACGGACAACAAGTGCCGCTCTGCTTCTCCAGGCAATTAATCTTGTGCGAGCCAAGCAAAGAGAGAGAGATTTCAGAGAGGGCTAAATAAGTCTGCATAATTTTTCTGAGCCAATTACCGTGACAAGGAACAGGAGGGGAGAGGAGAAGGAGAGAGACGGAGGTAGACGAGGGATAGTCGGACCAGAACGGGGAGCGAGGAGCAGGCTGAAGGAAAGAAAAGACGTACAGGGGAATGAACATGTGTAACAAAAATGGGAAGAGACGTGGCAGGATGCCAGGACTCAGTTTTTGGGTCAAATCCTAAACTGAAGGAGAGAGAGAGAGAGAGGTAGAGAGGTGTAAGGTGTCAGCGAAGGCCAGAATTCACCAACGCAGCGCTGTCAAAAGAAAAGCGATCAATCAGTGTCAAAACACGAGTCAGTCGTACTCCACGTCTGAGGGAGAGAAGGATGTGGAGCCTGATGCTCGGTGAGGACGGCACAGACAAAGAGCTTTTTTGGCTGCAACACTGAGCTTAGCTGTCAGTAATGCACTTACACTGACAGATAACCGTTATTATGGATGCTGTTAAAGTTGAATGATGTCGCTGACGGAGATATAAATGCAATTTAAGAGGCTTGTTCAAAGAGATGATTTCCCCTCGTTGGAAAAAAAGTAGTTAAACCAAGAACGATTTCTCTTTTTAAACTGCTGGGTGATAGCGTCGGGGCATTTCCGGGGACGGGCGGGTAATGTTCTAATATCCAGAGAGGTGTGTGAGAGCGTTTGACCCCGGTCATTCCACGTTTCATGAAAACGTATCCTCGGAAAATAACACGGGGGCCTCCGGCTACACTTGATGCTTTCTTTGGTGACCGCAATTACCGACACGTTAAGAAACCCGAGCGGGGAAACGTTGGTTTTAAAGCCGCCACACTCCGCGTTAACTGATTCTGACAGCAAGTGCAAAAAACAACACCGAGGATGTCGAGAGAGAAAAATCCCCCCGATTCCAGGTTTGTCAGGGCCGGCGGTTTTGTGCGTATGGTCCAACATGGCCACCTTAGAGCGGGCTTTTTCTTTCAGACTAACACTGTGCAAATAAACAGAGGGATCCATGACAGGAGGGGAGGTCTCTGTTTAACGTGGGGTTGTGTGAACTGTCGCTAATGTGGTTTTATTTGAGTGCGAGCCAGCTGTTCAGGCTTTTTGCTCTTTTTGAGGTGCGGATGATGAAAACATCAGAAATACTGACGATTACAAGAGAGGTAAGAACCTGGAAATGTGTTCATCTGTTATTTTATGCTGCCCGATTGATTCATTGGTTGGCTGTACTCGGGTCAGATCATCGTCTCGATTCGTTGTTTGGTCGATAAAATGTGACAAAATGTTTCCCAAAGCCTGAAGTCTCGTTTTGTCACACATTCAGTTTACTGTCACAGACGACTGGGTTTGCAAAATTCTGGGAACTTTCAAAGTTTGGAAACTTTCCATATGGAATCAACGGGAATTTAAGGGATGGAAAAACTGGAAGTTTACAAAAATTGAAGGTTGGCTCTCAACAGGAAACTTAAATATAGTTAAATTTAGATTAAATATAATTTAATTTAACTTTAGCATAATCTTGACGAAAGCAACCGGATTTCATGCAAGCACGGATTTTGAATTTTTCCAAAATTCCCAGCGTAACTTTCCAGCCCTTTGCAACCCAACAGAGAACCGAAGAACCCAGAAGATATTCACATTTTGAGAACCTGGAGTCAAAGAATTTAGATTTGTTTCCCTAAAAAATGAGTAAAAATGATGAATGGATGTCAGTTAATTTAATAGCTGACAAACTGTTCACACGTATCTTCTTCAGTGAAACGGGTCTTTGATCCGTCTGCTTCATGCAAATCTGCCTCCTTTAATCTCCTCTGGGAGAAAAACAAGTAAAGAACCGTTAAAGAAACACAGAACAACAAAGAGGAAACCAAACCGACTAATGTCTTACTGTGTCACATCTTTTTGGATTCATCCATCACACGCTACTTTCCTCTGAGCCCGTCTTCTGTTTTTGATGTCAGGCTGAATCATTATAAGAGAAGTCTGTGTGCACAGATATATAAATATATTGAATGTCTCATCTAACCTGCCACATGCAGCCTGGTGTGTACTTCCTGTCACTGTGCAGCCGCGGCGTGTGCTTTGGTGTATGTGTGAGTGTGCAGCGCGTCTGCTCTCTCCCCTGCTGCTCTGTCAGAGATTGCAGAGGTTATTTCATAAAGGTCCATCTCCAGGCCTGCCTCAGACCCAATCATCCCCCCAGCAAATCTCATTTACACCAAACCCTGGGGACACTGCGGCCATTTCTGCTGCTAACTCTACACTGCAGCAGCCTGCAGTGAGGCTCTGTTAAGCAGCAAAAACATGGCAGTGTGTGTGTGTGTGTGTGTGTGGTGGTGGGGGGCGCTGCCTTTCCCATTACACAGATTCTCATCAAAATGTAGCTTTTACATCACTGCAGAAGCTAAATCCTAATATGATCTTCTCAGGAGGAGCTCATCCTTTATGCACAGCCCGACGTGTCGGTGTGGCTTTGACTAACAATGTGTGACGTTAATGTTTCCGCTCATCGAGGAAACTGAAGTTCTTCTTCTACCAGAGTTTCACCTAAATGGCATGTTATATTTGTCAGCCGCGTTCAGCTGCCTGAGCCGTGAATGGCTCCAAAATAAGAGGTGTGGGTTGTCTGAAGGTAGGAAGGAAGGAAGGAAGGAAGGAAGGAAGGAAGGAAGGTAGGAAGGTAGGTAGGTAGGTAGGTAGGTAGGAAGGAAGGAAGGTAGGTAGGTAGGTAGGTAGGTAGGTAGGTAGGAAGGTAGGTAGGTAGGAAGGAAGGAAGGTAGGTAGGTAGGTAGGTAGGAAGGTAGGAAGGTAGGTAGGAAGGTAGGAAGGAAGGTAGGTAGGTAGGAAGGAAGGTAGGTAGGTAGGTAGGTAGGAAGGTAGGTAGGAAGGTAGGTAGGTAGGTAGGTAGGTAGGTAGGAAGGAAGGAAGGTAGGTAGGTAGGTAGGTAGGTAGGAAGGTAGGTAGGAAGGTAGGAAGGAAGGTAGGTAGGTAGGTAGGTAGGTAGGTAGGTAGGTAGGTAGGTAGGAAGGAAGGAAGGTAGGTAGGTAGGTAGGTAGGTAGGTAGGTCTGCTTTCCAACAAATTAGCTCTTGAGCTGGTTTCATTCAGGTCAGTCAGCCATAAATGTTCTTCCTATTAGTAATAAAGCTGCTTCCGGTGTAAACAGTCAGTGTCGGCTCATGCTACTGTATCTTTATGTTTGTCATAATGGTGGAACTTTGAAAGAAACACTGATCTAAACAAACCAAAAACATCTCCACATTTAAGGAACCAAAGGAACCCAGCAGGTGAAATTAAACACCATGATTTGGGTGTCAGTGACAGGTTACTGCTGCAGAAACCACTCCACCTCTTTCATATGTTTTATGCAAACACGGCACTCGCGGCGTGATTAAAGACACACGCGGCTCTCCTCAGACGCCGAAATCACCACGTGCGTCTGCGGCGCGAGGAGTGAGGAGGGTCGCGACCGCGCGCTCGATAATAAGCGTGACTTCCGCTCCGCTGGGATGTCGCACTCGGAGGATGAGCAGCGGCGGCGGTGGAGAGGTCTGTGGGTGAGAGCCGGCGTCTGTTTGCATCATGCTCGGAGTCAAACTTATCTGTCTCTGTTATGACAACCCGACTGGTTACAGAGCACTGCTGCATGTATCTGTTTGCATCATCTTCATCAGTGTCTCTGTTGTGGCAACTGAAATCTGTGTGTGTGTGTGTGTGAGAGATGAAGACAGCGTCTTGCTCAAGGTCTGTCACACTCTGGCCTTTGAGTTACAGTCAAACCGCTCGATTTGTAAGTGCAGATGTTACGAAAGATTTCCTCCGACGCACGACGGCCAAAGATCCTGCAGGAAAACCAGAATATCCTCGAGGAGCGACATCTGGAAATGTTTCTGCCCTGAAATAAAAAGAACCACAGCCTCTTGTGATTTCGGAAAAAGTAAACACTTCTTAAAAATTTTCATTACGCAAGCGGCTTCCCCTCCACTAACGTAGCCTGAAGGGTCGCCAAAGGCTGCAGCTCTGCAGCAGCCATTTAGTTTATAGCATCAGACCACCGCGCCTCTGTGTGTGTGTGTGTGTGTGTGTGTGTGTGTGTGTGTGTGTGTGTGTTAGATGCTTGGCTTCAAATCATCTTTGCTGACCATTTTAAATGCATGTTCTACAACCGCCCTGAATATGGCAGCCATTACTGTAACCTGCCACACAGAAAACGACCGTCTACGTTCGTGAAATCAGTCGGCTGCGATGTAAAAAATGTAATTTGTGATAACAGGTCTCACAAACTCTGACAGACATCCTCTCCCCTTCAGTCAGTCCACATGTCAGACGATAACAGGATGTCTTGGCGCTCGGGGTCGGCGGCTGCTCGGAGGATTCAGAGGTCGTGTTTAGATTTGATAAAACAGGCAGAAAGTGGAGCGGCTGGCCGCGAGTCAACAAGTTGCTTATTAACACTCGTGCGGACTTCCTGAGCTGAAGAAGAAGAGGAAGACACACTCACACACACTCACACACACTCTCACACTGGCCAGCACGGCCGACTTGGCACTTGTTGATTAGCCGTAATGGATTTAACATGCGCTCGGAGCGGAGAGGTGCGAGCCGCGGTCTGTGAGTGAATGAATGGGTGAATGAATGGCAGGATATCAGGGCACTCCATCAAATCAGACCTGCGGCTGCAGATAGACTCTCTATCTGTTTACCCAGCCTATCAGGGCATGGCGTGAAAAGTCCTTGTGGTTGTACTGACAGCGGTAAATATGTGAGAAGACAGGAGGAGATCCGCTCGGCTGCACTGAATTTGAGTTCTCCTGAGCTGAAGCGGACCTTTGTCTGATCGCTGATACGATGTTTGATCAGGATTCATCGTTCAGTGATCTACAAACAGACGATACAGTTCAGAATATCAGACATCGACGATTGTTTAATGTGTTTACTCATCTTTCTATGAAATGTCACGTTTGACATCTTCACACCGATTGTATTTTATATTGTATTCATATATAAAAGTCAAGTAAAATGTCTTTTTGTGCGTCTTGCTTGTGTTAAATCAGCATTAATCACTGATTCATGGAGAACTTCGGCTCATCGAGCATCAAGACTTTTGTAGTAAAACCTGTTAGTTCAAAGTTTTGTGTCGGTGCTGCTGAAACTTTAATATTTGCACGTCGTCTCGGTTAAAGTGGAGCAGCTCTTGACCGTTACGTGACCGCTTCGCTCCTTCAGGGCGGCGGTGTAACACGAACACTCAACAACATGCAAACCATAACAGGCCTCCTCTGGACGATAATCCGGCCGCTCTCGTCTGTGTTTGGGTGACCTCCGCTGTAACAATAGGAGGACGGGCTGCCGACATATGAGACGACCGCGCGGTGGGCTGCACTCGATTAGGATGGATCCTGATCCTCGGGGGTCAGTGAGTGTGTCGTGGGCGCAGCTTCATCCTCGCTTGGAAGCCGGATGCTCGGAGGAAGTCTTCATCAGTGCATGTGTGTGTGTGTGTGTGTTCTGTATATGTAGGCTATTTAACTGTCTGCATGTGTGTGTGTGTGTGTGTGTAGGTCTGGAAACTAGGACACCGTGTAAGAACATGTTCTAACGCGCCGCTGTCAGGGAGTCCAATAAAAGCCCGTCCAGCCTCTCTCACAGCTCTCAGTGTCTTTCTGCCTCATTACTTTGGAATATTTTGCTGCATCGACGTCTTCAAACATCTTTTTCACCCACTGCAACATCGGCAGTGTGACAAAACGTACCCCGAATTCAAACCGTAAAGATTCTTCTACATCATTAATAATGGATTCAGCCAATTCTTTCATATCTGTTTCATAACTCGTATTGGACCACTGAGGGTGTGTTACAGGTCAGCGAGAGGGATTGTTTTACGGCGATATTGGATTTATACCTTAAATCTTTCAGGTGTTCATTAACTGGATTCACTGGGAACTCATTTTAATCCACGACAGGGCGACTTCATCACCAAACATACAGACGTCACGTAAAGCGTGATCGTATCGCCCCGCGGAGACAGAGATGAATTCATCTCAGCTCAGAGTGTTTCAGAGTTAGTCATCGTGACACGTTTCAGTCGCTTCAAGATGGCCGCTCGACCGTTCCTACGAGTGGGCATGGCTTCAGAGGACACGCCCCCACAGTCCTGGAGCTGAGAGTTTATTTTTAACTGATTTTAACGCCTGATTTCATAAAGTTGATGATATTTTTAATCATTCAAATCTGGCTGGGTGGTTAACAACACTTTCTTATTTATTCTGATTTTAACCATTTTTATGAAGCCTCCAGCTAAAACGTGACGATTCTTCCACTCGAGCTCCGACTGCAGATGAGAGAACCGAACTATTTATTCATGCCGACTTTTAATAATTGGTGATCTTCAGAGGCCGTCGAATCAAAGCAGAGACGGTGGAAGGAAGCGACTGCACAAACGGCGCCGATCACATCACAACATCCTGTTTACTCCTCCGTACCTTTAACGCTCACTTCCTGCCAACATTCCTGCCACTTCCTGCTGTAGGAATTTAAAATTCATCATTTACCAACTGAAAGGAAAAAAAAAGAAACAGCTGTGTGTGTGGACGACATTAGAAGTGACGCTGCGTGTATTTTACCAGAAATTCAATATCGCCGTATCTTAAAAAGACAATAAAACATGGAGCCACAGTTTGATCACACATCATTAATAATGTAAGAAAATATATCGTATATGCTCTTTGATTCTCACACACACACACACTAGGGCACACAGTAATTGTCGTGTACATGTACATACACACCCCCAAAGGAAGAAACACATATAAAATCACCTCCTTCCTGCCCTCCCTGACAAACACAGAGCCTTCCTCAGGCTGCGTCACAGTAACTCACAGTCCCAGCGGGGGGGAGAAGTCGCCCAGAGGAGCATGATGTAAGGCCTCAGAGCTGCAGAGACAAACTACTTCCTCCTCTGCAACCAGCAGCAGACTGATGGGAAAGATCTGAGCCTCGGAGCTGTTAAACCTAAAACCACACTGACCCCTGCTGGTCGGGGACCGAGGCCGACTTCCTGCTGCAGTAAGAAGGTCGGTTCATGCAGTTATCATCAGGTGAGAGTCAGTTCATGAACACAGACTGAACGAAAAGCCACAAAACATTTCTATTATTTTCTAAACTGGGTGAAAAATGAATCATTTTTAGACGTATTGTTGCTTCAAAGGCGACCGCGTGAAGCGTGAGTGTTTCTGTCTCATCCATCTCGGTGCTAGAAACGGTTACCACGGCAACCGATGAGCTTTATCCTCGGCTCCGAGCGCACGGCCGGACGACGTTCCCCTCGATCTGAATGCCAACGGACATTTTTATCATATTAATATCGACACACACGGCTGGTATAATTCTTTTTCCTTCACGCGTGACGTTCGCTCTGATGACGCTGTCGGTGCGACCTGTTAAAGATTCTGGACCGTCCTGCAGTGCGAGCTAACCGCCCGGGAAGAAGCTGCTTGTTGGATGTAACTGTAACTTTTCACAGGATTTGTAATTTATTGAAGTAATCCGAGTAAATTTAGGTCAGTTTGAGCCCCGTCATGTCGGTAATTCCATAAATTTGGTTTTATTGCTCGGCCCGGCTCTAAATTCAGATTTTTACGATGTTCTGAAGTCTGCGGCCGCGTCCGTCCTGCATGTTCACGTTTAGAGACAATGCAGACAGAACACCCACTTTGGTAGTGTGTGTGTGTGTGTGTGTGTGTGTGTGTACCACTTCCTGCCTGTGCAGCCTGTTCCCACAGACCACAGCTGGGCTGGCTGAGTCACTGTGGTGAGAACCCCTCTGGCAGGAGTGTGTGACTGTGTGTGTGTGTGTGTGTGTGTGTGTGAGCGAGAGAGTAACGTGGGAGGGAGAAAAGAGAGAATGAGTGTGTTTAATGAACACTGTGTGTGTGTGTGTGTGTGTGTGTGTGTGTGTGTGAGGGGGGCCTCGTTAGACATGCAGTGTTTGTTGTTATTTTTTCACTGTTAAAACGCGGGAGAAGATTATTCAGACGAGCTCTGTGTGTGTTAATAAAACATCTTCCTGTAGCAGGAAACAACATTCGGATAAGCAGGGACAGAAATTAACGTTTCAAATCAGTTTAAACGAATTCAAACTGTAACAATCTAAAAATTAAAGATCTCTAATAACCCAGATGAGGCCCAATTCTTCACAAAGTGTCTTATTATTTACATATCTGTGCTGAGCGTGTGAATACGGACACTTCAGCCGTGTTGGAGCTGCGTTCACACACAGACTGTTTCTAACTGTGACGTCCTGCAGGTCATCATGAAGTTACTGTTGATTATTAATCATACATCTTTGCCATAACTCGCTAATATGTTTATATGTGATTATATTTCCTGCATTAAAACACGATAAGAGCGCACAGGGGATCTCGGGTGGAGCGTTTTGTAGTCCATCATCTGAACTTTGTAGTTTTACCACAGATCACGTCACCGAGGTGCATTCGCCTTCTCCTAACTCCTAACTCCTTACCACCTCTCCTTCACATCTTTCCTTGACCTTGTGACGTTTTCCATCGAGGTCAAGGAAAGCTGCTTCGGACTGAATCTCCTGGCTGACTGAGTTGAAAGTTAATCTTAAAGTTTCGGGTGCAATGCGGGCGAGTTTCTGGAGTTCGGCAGCTCCCAGAGATCAAAGTTTAGAAGAGAGAGGGAGAGAGACGCTGAAATGCTGAGCTAAGCTTGGAAGTGTTTTTGCTTACACAAGATGTGGGCTGTTGTTTTTTTTGGCCCGAAACCGACCGACGTGCATCTCAGTTTCCACTTTAAACTTAAGTGGACAAACAGCAGCGAGGAAGTTGAATCTCACGGAAGTCGAGCTCGTCTATCCCGAGAAAAACAGGCGTATTATAGACTTTGAGTGAAATGCTGTTTGTCCACAATGACTGACCAACTTCAGCGTCTCTGACAGGAAAAGTGATGCAGCAGCAGATCGTGAGCCGGCGCTTCTTAATGAATCATGTAACAGTAAACTAAATTTAGTATTGATGAAGCGTGCACGGTCAGCTGTGCTGCAGAATCAGCAGTGCTGCCGCTGCCGTGTCGTGGTTAGCGCCCACCATGACTCTTCAGAAATCACAGCTGATCCACACGGATGAGCTCCGCCGCTCCAAACCCGCCTTCAGCACCAGAGCCTGACCAACAAAACAAACTAACCCACGGCTGGCGGCGCCCCTCCCTCCGGGCCAGACTCGGGCTGCAGGGTCACTGTCTGTGTTTGTCTCTGTGTTCAGCAGCTGCATTTAGCAGCTGGTCTGCCATAAGAGGCTGGTTTCAAACTTTTATTTTGGACCTCGACGTTCGAGGGACACTCGGCTGACTCTTAGCACCCTCTTCTGACCAAAAACCTTCTCATCTCACTCAGACGAAGCTTAACAAGAGGAAGAGTTATATGAGCTAACCGGCGCCCAACATGAGCACCAAGGAGGAGGGATGGAGGACACTGACAATCAGAACTCCGTCTGTTGTTCCAGGAGGACAGACGCCCTGCAGAAGAAAGACTGACACCAGCGCTGGAAGCACAATGCACTGACACGAAACCGCCACATAGAGTGGCAGAAGAAGTCTTCTGTAGGAGGTCGTCATGATGGTGAAAGAGTCACAAAGCACACCTCGAGCCGCCAGCCTCGATGAATCCCACTGATTCATCACAGATGGTTCGAAGTGAGTCAGAAAATTAAAGTTTAACATCGTTATCCTGTTTTGAGTCGAACACAGCGCGGATCTCGATTTAGCAAAATGTGCAACGAGGCTAAAAACATAAATCACAGACGTAACGAGGGAGGCGAGGAAAAGGGGAGGGAGAGAGATGAATGGAGAGAAGATAGGAGGGAAGAGAATGGATGGACGAGGAGGGCAGGAGGGGAGGAGAGGAGGGGGAGGCCTAATCTCATTATCACCAACACACACGCACGCGCGCACACACACTACATCTGCTGTGAGCTGCTGTAATCCTTAAACTCCTGTTGACTCCTCAAACATTGTCTTTGTCTCCTCCTGACACTTTTCTCAACGCAATTAAGATAAAAAGCTTAAAGCCGACACAAATCCCGTGAAACCGGCTTCAGCTGCATCTGTGCTCCCCCCGCCGTGAAACAAAAGTTCTTCTAAGTGAATCTTTCTCTGCTTTATCTGTTCTCCTCGTCCTTCATCGCAGCATGAGGACATTTGTTGTAAGGTTTTTCCCAATCGTCTCCAAACAATCAGCCTTTTCTGTCTTTTATTTTGAAAAATTGTTTGATTCTTTGACGCTCATGTGACATTTCTTCCACGAACTCTGATTTCACACACTTGGACACCATGAAGCACATAAGAGGAAGAAAACTGTCACCTAAACAAAGGTGAACATTAGTAAGAAACGCCTTCAAACTGCTCTCAGGGGACGCAAACACCTCCACTGTCAGGTTGTAACTCTATTCTCAAACCCAGCAGCCGCCGATTAAACAGGAAGAGCAGCCGACAGGTGAATTTCTGGACGTCCGTGCAGGCGTTGGTGCCGTGCTCCATCGTTTCAGCTTAACACCTCCACCCTCAGCACGAGTCCAAGACTTCCTCTGGTTGTTTTGGCTCCGTCCAGATTTAGTTGCCGCGCTGAAAGCTCCTGGTGCCGGTGCTAAATGAGCTCTGCATGGCTGATAAAGTAAGCAACACTGCGCTAATGTTGGTACACGACACTGGAACAAACCCGAGCTAAAACGAGGTGTTGCCATCTTGTGAATGTCCCAGGTATTTTTTGCCGGATGTCAGCTGTCGCCTATAATATATACGGACGGCCCAACATAGAACGAACTCACTAACAACTATCATTCAGGATTTACACAGATTCAGAGTTTAGTCCCTTTTTAACTTCATCATTATTCCTTTATCACCACCTTTAAAGGTCCAGCGTGTTCGATTTACCGAATACAGAATTTAAGGGTGGCTGGGCTCAGCCTTGGACGGGGTAAGAGGCTCGGACATCCGGGTGGAGCTCAGAGTAGAGCCGCTGCAAAAGGCGCAACTGAGGTGACTCCCAGGCGCCTTCCGTTGGAGGTATTCCAGGCATGAACTGGGAGACCCAGACCCAGAGGAGACCCCGGGGCAGACCCAGAACCCGCTGGAGGGACTACATCCAGCCTGGGAACACCTCAGGAGGAGCCAGAACGAGTTGCTAGGGAGAAGGGCAACCTGCTGCCATGGCGACCCGACCCCAGATAAATGGAAGATGATGGATGGTGTTTAATCAGCCGAAACTATCTCAGGATGAGCCTACATGAGGGTCTTCAGGTGACGTGGGTAACTACTGATGCTACATGTCACTGAATCCTACAGCCTCGTTCAGATAAATGTCCTGAGAGGATAAAAGCATTCATACGCTGGTCTACTGTACATCAACACAAAAAAAAAGAACTTTGTTCACGTCACACGGCTTCATCTCTTCGTGTCCATGTAAGGCGCTGTCAGGCTCAGAGGTGTTGTGGCTCCTCTGGTCGTCGAGGCCTGACCGGTACAGGAGGGAAGTGAAGACGCCTCACTCGTTACCACAGAAGGAGATGACAGCCTGTGACCTGCAAGTTTACGGCGCACCGCGGGTTAATGCGGGCCTGACGGAGGAGGAGGAGGAGCGGCTGTAAATGTACTCTCCATGCATCGAGTGCGTGGATGTATGTATATGCACACACACAAAGAGAACCGAGCGATCGTGACTCAGGGTTTGCGTGGGTGACAATTACTCAAGGTGAAATGCTGAGACTGCCAAGTGTGTGTGAGTAATCCCTCCACAAAGCATCTCCCATAACACTGAGGGGGACGCTGTAATTAGGGATCCATTAAACTTCTACAACTGATCCGAGAAGGAACATTTTGAAATTTCCCTGGAAAATAACGAGTGATTAGGAGTCATCGTTCCTGACACAAAGTAACATCTTTGGTCGTCGTGTTGTTCTTCAGATATCTGTGTAGCTTGAGGCTGTGTGGTGCTCTTCTTCTTATTCTTCTGTCACAATGTAACGGCGAGCCTCGTCAGATGCAGTCTGGAAGTTTGGGATTGCCCAACCGTCCAGATGATCTACGAGCCGTGTCTTACGATCGAGGCCCTGAAGACAGATCCGACGTGGATCAAGCTCGGGTTCTCCGCTGTGAGATCCAACTACTCCCCTCTGGCAGGAGGTTAAAACTGTCTGACAAATTAGCTTTTTTTAGCTTTACAGTGAAGTCTCTTCATGAAGGTATCATTTCACAGCCAGCAGGGATGATGACAGACACAAGAACAAACCTGCGCAGCCCGGAAAGTGCTAGAAACTGTAATTCCTCAAAACGTCCACTTGAGGCTGGCTGCAGAAGTGAGTCAGTCTCCATAAGTCCCCATGTTAGACAGCAGAAATAAACATGTTTACAGCCTGGTACAAAAAACAGTTTTGGTCTCTGTAGCTAATTTCCCCGTTCATGACAACTGTACTGAGGGTGAATTTATATACAACTCACCTGTTCACATTATATTATATTTATATTACATACATAGCTGCAGTGTCTTCGCCCCTGGGCCTCAAACGGCCCGACTCCGCCACTGCACGTCCATAAAACGTCTCCGTCACAGAACATTATCTCCACTTTCGTTATATTTAGTACCATAAATTAAGGCAACACCTCATTAAGCGTGCAACGTGTTCAAGAAGATCTAGGTCCATCAAACGCCGTGTGTATTCACAGTGTGTGTGTGCGCGAATATTCTCTTGCAGCGGTGCGGTCGTCATAGCAACCAGCGGCAACAAGGGGCACTGTCTCTCTCTCGTAAGGCCTTGCTGCGTTCGTCAGCAGGGTGAGTGGTGCCACTGTGCGCGGAGCACAAGAGCCGGGCTGTTCGAACACGACAGAGTCACAGCGGCAGCGGAGACACGCTCAGAGCCTCAGACTGCTTTTAAACGTTTCTTCACGTGTTCGAACACATGCAGCAATTCCAGAAATGAAATCTGACGCCGAGACTAAATGATTGTAAAGACGGAGGAGAGGGCTTGTTTTGACAAAGAAGATGTTCACGGCGAGGCGATTAGATGCCATTAATCTAATGGAAGGAGTGTTGTGCATTGTTTTAATGATGTGAAACATTCAACGCTTGCTTTGCCAAGTGCCCTGCAGAAAAGCTCCGCGGTGAGGAGCCTGTTGGCGAATGTTCGAGTCCCATTATCGCCCTCAGATAAACAAACATGGCAGATCGTAATATGCACGTATAATGAATTATCATTTATCATTATCTTATCGTAGTCTCATCTATTTCCCCCGAAGAAGAAGACATAAATACACTGTGCATGAGTCTGTTTAGACTGGTGCTGAAGCGATCAATCAGATGTCATCAATGACAACGTTTTAGACGCTGTGCACTGTGCTGCTGTTGAAGTTTTGAATGTCTCTCATTATATTTTATGACGTCATCACACCTAAAAAATATTTTAAGTCATCAAACAAAGTGACTCATCAGATTAAATCAACTTTTATTAATTAAATCAACTTTCTTTAATGAATCATCAGCAGGTTGGTCCAATAAGGGCACAGATCGGTGCTCATACCGTCCCGTAATGCCTCACTGTGCGTCGAAGCTGAATATTTTGTCAGATAAAATCTTTATTTTTAAGGGGACGACACGCAGCAGAGAGCCACAGGTTGGAGGATGGAGGTCCAGGATTGAGCCTTCGTGCACTTCAACTGAGCTAACATCGACGTTATGTTGGTTTTTTTAAATACATACAACACTTTACACGAGGAAAAACAATCCTACACAGCCACCAACTGACCGGAGCCTGTCAGTCTTAAACCGTCCTCCGAGTGTTTGTGTGTCACCCCGGCTGAGTCTGGTATAAAGTTGTCATCTTGTTCTCATTAGGAGGAGGCTGGAGAGAGGGAAGAAGGAAAGGGGGAGGAGGAGAAGCACGAGGAGGAGGAGGAGGAGGAGGAGGAGGAGGAGTGCTAGCCTGGAATAAATGAGGTCATCACCAACACTCGCTCAGGAAGATCTTTGGACTGGAGGAAGAGGGAGGGCAGGCGGGCGGGGGGGGGGATCGGACGGGGTGGTCTGGTGAAAGAAAGATGTGTGCCGCAGTGAAGAGATAAGAAAGGAATCAGTCTTTATGGGCAACATTATATCCTGCAGCAGTCACTCATGGATCTTGAATGTCTTGGAGGTTTTCCTGGTTAAAAAAATGCACAGGAAGTGAACAGGAAGTGCACAGGAAGTGATGCGCTTTGTGTTTACGACAGCAGTAAGGGCCGGATGTAAAGCACGAGCGGCGATCGCCGCGGCGGCACACACGGAGCGCTGCCACGCGCTTCATCCACTCGGCTTCTTGTTTTCACCAGCGCGCATGTTTTGGTCTGACCTCTCGTCCGTCCCAATCATGTTGACGTTGGAGGAGTTCCACGCAGGCACCGGTCCAGGCCTCAATACGCTCCTCACAACAGAGCTATCTACGGTATCTATCTCCCTAGATGGCTTGAGAAAGAGGTTACGGCTGCGTTTCCTTCTATAGTTTGCTTTGTTTTCACCAACCGAGGCTCAGGTGACACCAAATAACGGCCAAGACGCCTGGAAATACCACCCGACCCGCTCTGTGCCAAGACGAGTAGAGTGTGGTTACCAAAAACAAGGAGCTACATGTATAAAGACGCCT
>JABGLX010000152.1:0-43497 GCA_014281875.1 Nibea albiflora | reverse complement strand
CCCCCCTCTCCTCACCCAGGCGGCTCTGATGGGTGGCACCCACCATGGTGATGGCTCTGGTCCTGCCTGAACAACACTGCTCCCTGCTGGACGCCTACGAGAAGTGCCGAGCTCTGGCCGACGCCAAGGCGTGCTGCGACTATGCGCTACACGTCGGGGTGACTTGGTGGGGACCGAAGGTGAGAGCCGGCGAGGACATGACACACACACACATAAATCATTATCATTACATTACTTTTATTTGTTGTTCGCTCTTCAGGCTTTTTGTCCTCCCTGACTGAGTTAATGAAGCAGCACACATTCATATGTGGTGTGAAATGTGTCATGACCTACATTAAACCTTATATGAACTGGGTTAACGCACATGCTCACTGGGCACATTAGGACAGAGTTTATGAGTCAACATGCCTCATTCAGCCTTTGGCTTTAACGTCTGCCGCTGCATCATCTGCTGACTCTGTGCGTCTGCCACCAATCGTATTATTATATAGTACTTACGAACATCCTTCTAATAATAATAGGCCGCAACTAAGGATTATCAATTGATCTGGAAGATATTGTTGATTAATTGATCAATCATCATTTAGTGATGTTAACATTAAATTAAGCCTGTGTTGGCATACATTCAGACTGAATCGCCGTAGGGTTTGTGTGTGTGTTGTGTGTGTGTGTGACGAGGGTCAGAGGAATAAAGGTTGTTTTTTTTTCCACTGATTTGCCGCTTTATCGAGGTGGACACCCCTGCTGCCCCACACCGCCACAGCAAAAAACACACTACCCCCACTCTAATTCATGGAAAACGTGTGTTTCACTGCAACGCCATATTCTGCCTGCGTATACCTAATTTATGTTTTATAGAAATTTACAATAAACAGAAACCTGAAATCTATGCCTGAAGCTTCTTCAGTTAGTCAAAGTACAATGGCCCTTTAAATAGAGGAAGAAGCTGCATGTACAGTTCTTATTTCTTATGGACAAAGTATATCCTTCATTTGATGTTTGATGACTCTCTTATTGCAGTGTTATTAGAATATTTCCTCAGTAAAATCAGAGAGTTTCTGTTTGCTGCGTTCTGAGTGAATTAAATTGATTTTTCTGAGAGGGTGAATGTTTTTTGTGGGACTGTGATATCCACCAATGTGAATGTAATGTGATCTCATTCTGGCTGCTCTCCAAGCTCATTTCATGCCCCATATAACACACACACGCGCACACACACCCTCTCTCTATACCCACATTTACACTGTCCAACACTCTTCACTGCCAGCCTTTGCCAATTCAAACCAAAACTTTCTCAGCCCTCAGAGCCGATTGGCTACCAGCATCACTTCTGATCCCTGACCTCTGACCTTTGTGTCCTGCGCTCAGGTGCGTAATGAGATGGAGACCCTGGTGAGGGAGCACGGAGTGAACTCGTTCCAGATGTTCATGGCCTACAAAGACATGATGATGCTGCGGGACTCTGAGCTCTACCAGACGCTGCAGACCTGTAAAGACATCGGGGCCATCGCGCGTGTCCACGCCGAGAACGGAGAGCTGGTGGCAGAGGGCTCACCCAACAAAACACACAAATATTCACTTCCTGCCATTTTTACCCTTTAATAAAGATGTTGAGCACAATTATTAGTTATTTTCACTGAACTAGAACATTTGAGATGATTTGACCATCTATATGTGTGCAGTTTTTGTTTTTTACGTGTGTGTATGTGTGTTGTTAGAGTGCCAAAGAGGCTCTGGATTTGGGCATCAGTGGACCAGAGGGTATCGAGATCAGCGACCGACCAGAAGAGGTACGTTATTTCTCATCACTCAGTTATGTTTAGAGCTACACATGAATCGATTGTATTTAGCTATTTTTTGCTGATTTTTCTATCTTTAAATATTGATAATAAATTTAAGGGTATTAACAAAACATGCAGGCGTGATGAGTTTTGTTCCTCGTGTTAAATTCATTTGAAAGGTCATACATGTCAAACACCACATCCAACTTTCCTTACTAACTGGGTCTATTTCCCATGAAGATAAACAAGCTGACCACGTCCACACAGTGATGATAAAGACCTATATAAAAAGTACTATATATTCAAAATTCTTCATCTATTTTCAGCTGAGTCTGAGGCTACTCACAGAGCTGTCACCATCGCCAACAGGGTAAACAGACACACAAAATACAGATGTTAGTATCCTGTCTGTGCAGCTGTCTGTATGTTATTGATAAAGGAATGAATGCTCTTGATTGCAGGCTCGCTGCCCAATCTACCTGGTGAATGTATCCAGTATGTCTGCCGGAGACATGATTGCTGCTGCTAAGATGCAAGGTGAAAGATTTGACCCTGATGACGGATAAAAGCAGATGGAGACGATCTTCTTCTAACAGCCCACCTCCTTCCTCTGTTCTCTGTCTGTTCTGTCTGTGCAGGTAAGGTGGTCCACGCAGAAACCACAGTAGCTCACGCCGTGCTGAACGGGATGCAGTATTACCACCAGGACTGGTCTCACGCCGCTGCCCACGTCATCGTCCCTCCCCTCCGCCTCGACCCCAACACCCCCAGCTTCCTCATGGGCCTGCTGGGAAAGTATGTGCCCCTAAAAACAGTCCTGACATTATGTTTTATCATACAGGTCATTAATTAGTGATAGTTTAGATCTGTATGGTTCTAAGCACGTATATCCTGTTTCTAGCGATACTCTGAGCGTTGTGGCATCGGAGCACCGTCCATTTAGCGTCAAGCAGAGAGCTTTGGGCAAAGAGGACTTCACAAAGATCCCTCATGGAGTGGCTGGAGTCCAGGACAGGATGAGCGTCATCTGGGAGAGGGGGGTGGTACGTACACACATTCAGTACACACACACACACCCTTCACCTTTATGAACATGAGGTCAAAACTCAAATAGGTTTGACCCTCCTGCTCTATTAAATGCATTAACATTTGCAGGTTACAGGAAAGATGGATGAGAATCGCTTTGTGGCAGTGACGAGCTCCAACGCTGCAAAGATCTACAACCTGTACCCACGCAAGGGTCGCATCATCCCCCGGGGCTGACGCTGACGTGGTGGTCTGGGATCCAGATGCAACGAGGTACGCGGTTACATTTCCGACATGGCTCACGAAGACAGATCACTCGCCATTCCTACCTGAACAAACACGCTGGTGTTAAATGGCTGTTGTGTGTCTGCACAGGACGATCTCGGTGAGCACTCAGGTGCAGGGCGGAGACTTCAACCTGTACGAGGGGATGCGCTGCCACGGCGTTCCCCTGGTCACCATCAGCCGAGGACGTCTGGTGTGTGAGAACGGTGTGTTCATGTGCGCCGAGGGCTCCGGAAAGTTCTACCCACAGCGCACCTTCCCTGACTACCTCTACAAGAAGATGGTGCAGAGAGAAAAGGTGTGTCCACTTTCATTCATTAAAGTTGAGTCAGAACAGTGGAGCTCAAGCTGGGCTGTGCAGTGTCGGCCGACAGTGAACCTCCTGCAAACACAGCCATCATACTGAGTCTAACTGCACCGATTTGACAGTTTATATAAAGGATTTAATGCTCTGCTCTCTCTCTCTGCGCTGACGCTGTTTTTCTGCTGCTGCTGTCTGCAAAAACCTCCTTCGTGCAGTGTCTGTTTTTTTGTTTGGCACTGGATGGTTTATGCTGCTAACTTGTGGGAAATACTCTATTTTTTATTTATTGTATTTAGGTTAACACAGGGTCAACAATACAAGGAAATATGTTGGATGAGAGAAAAACAGGTCAGCTCAGCATTGAGAGTACGAACAGTGCTAAAAATAACAAAATAGAATAAGATAAGATTGATAGACTTTAATGATCCCCAGCGGGGAAATACACTTGTCATTTGTCGCTATAAATATATAGAAAAGGTCATGAAGTTCTGCTGGTGTTAAAGAGTGTTAAAGTGTACTAATACAGTGAATAAACGTGAAAGGGTTATACGGGATTTGTCCTATGTCTTTATACTCATAGCTTATTCTTTAAGACTAGCGCTGTTTCTAATAGTGACATTCACATTTTTGAAGTTTGAATGTGCTTGATCTTTCACAGCAGAAATGTAAAAATATTTGGGGCGCACACAGACAGAATATCTGGGTCATACAGTTAATTTTAGTCTGACTCTGTACTGAGCTTCAGTCTACTGTTGAGGATGTTCCTTGAGTTAAGAACCATGACTGTCAACTCAAATAAATCACCGTCATCCTCATTTGTAATTTATGATGAGTGTTATCTACAGAGCTATTATTATCTTATCTGTTATTAATACACCCTCAAGCCAAGAAGACCAGATCATAAAATGTATGCTCTTCATGAAGAGGAATTAATGACTCTGCGAGCTCTGTGTGTGCTCTGTATTTATTCTCTACCTGTCACCTCTTTCAGACTCAGGCTTATAAAGGGGTTGCCAGGGATCCGTACTCTGGTGACGTGGCCAAGGTGGCAAACGCCATGAAGAAGGAGCTCGGTTTGGGCCCCATTGATGGTGACAGTGTCGACAAAGGGCCCCATGGTACTCGGGTGCACCAGGGAGTCCGAGACCTCCACGAGTCGTCCTTTAGCCTCTCAGGTAGGCTGGAACAAAACGTGACCTTAGTTTTGGTGATTTCTATGTGCTCAAACTGAACACCCTGTTTTTCTCTCAGGGTCTCAGGTCGATGACCACATCCCGAAGAGGTCCTCGGCTCGGATCCTGGCCCCTCCCGGCGGTCGCTCCAGTGGTATTTGGTAATCACTGGTGCAGAGTGGAGCTTCAACCGTCCGACCCTCCTTGTTTTGTATAAATCTGAGCAACCAGGAAAACTGCACTGATTTTCAATCACAGTCAAGAAGGGAAAAATAAATTCAAGCATGTGTCTGTGATCGGTGATCTGCCAAAGTGACTTTTACAACTTCTAATTTGTGTCTTAATTGGAACGACTGACTTGATTAATTGCGGTGAGATTGAAGGGCTAGCTATGAATTTAAAACGTTTGGTCAAATTCAAGCTGATCACACTAACATTGACAAAGTCTGCTCATCAGCACCCTCCTTGTGTCCCACTAAACTAAACTAAACTGTGAGAGATCAAAACCAGTACAGTTTTTGATGGTTTGAACTAAAGTGATGTCGACTGAATTATTTAAAAAAAAGTAGAACTGGATTCAGTGAATTATCTATTATACCCCCGTCACTCACACATGCACACACAAACAAACAGTACACTGTAGAGACCATAGCTTTAGTTTAGACTCATATGAAGATGTGTGTGGATTCTGTTTGTGATTAAACGCCCGCTGTGCTCGGCTTCCTGCAGCACGGTGGGTTCCTCTAACTGTTTTTGTTTCCACTGGATGAACTGTGCTGTGTAGTGGTGACATCCAACTGCTTCAAACACCGTGTGATCTTACAGCTAAACTCTCTAAACAGAGTCAGGCTCGACCTTATCCATCCTCATATTTTCACTGCCTCTGACTTAAACAACACTCACATATCCCAGAAACATTCTGCCTCACCTGCAACGTAGCAGGGTCTATAGATGGAAGTAAACAACCTGTGGGCTGATCACACAACACCTAAATGTAGGCTTGTCTGCCATGGAAACGTAGTAGCCACGGACCTTGTGAAAGTTTGTAATTAAAGGAAAGATTTAAACATCACAGTGTGGATATCGAAGGAAAAGCTTTCTGCGACTTTGCTACTGATAATTCACAAGTAATGCTTGGTGTAATTTCCATCTATAAAGTTGAATGCTGTGCCTTCTCATTCACCAGAGAGATCACTGAGAGCCTTCTGAGTAAAAACAGGAGCTGTTGTTGGACTGCTGAAAACACCAGAGGGTCTCATTTATCAATGTATGTGTTAAGAAGCTTGAAATGTGTGCGAAAAGATTGCCCAAAGGAAAAGAAAGATTTATTCAGATGAAATTACCATGACATGCTACAATTATGTAACGAAAACAGAGTGTATTAGCGTCATAAATCAATGCTATATGAAGCTTTTAGCATCTTTTAGCTCATTGTTTTGGTTCCACAACTTTACTGTTATGGTTTTCACTGCTCTTAACAGCCCTGTTTCTGACAATAAAGCTCTTTAACAGCTAAAGATACTTTTAACTAAAACCGGAGTTGGGCCGAGACCAAAACAGTGTTAGAGGGAGAGAATATTGGAACTAAAACCTAATGCATTAATGTAAACAGCTGTAGTTCTGCACCAAATATAGCCCAAATACCTGAATTAATAGGAAAATGTGAAAGAAAAGGACAAAAATCAGATACAGTGAGGTTTGGACACTTGTAACTAAGATTCAGAATTATGGTTTTAAAAGTTTGCACACCCAGCGAATCTAAGCACATGCAGTTACAAAACTACAAAAAACTGTTCATACACAGTTGATAAATGAGTCCTCAGGTTGTCCAACAAAATAAATAGTTGTTGAGTTTCAGTAGCCCTCTCGTGGAGCACACTCCTGAGAGCAGACTTCCTGTTTGTAGGAAAATAAAGTGGGGTTGTTGTTTAGAGAGGTTTGTCTCCACAGAGCAGGAAGATTGAGCTGCACAGGCTGAAGAAAACCACTCACCCCTCTCACCCTCCTGACTATCTCATTCCTGCCTAGCAGTATTATATATTTATAACACGACCACGTCTTTCTTGTCTGTGAACTATTATTTAGGATGTTTTTTGTTTTGTTTTTTAGTTGAAAGAATAAATGTGCCAATGTGAATCACCCCGTGCCACACCTACACCCATGCATGAAGAGCACCACATGGGGACAGAGGATTGAAACGTCTCCCTGAACGCCGCAGGCTCGCAAACGACAACTGGTGCTGTTTTTTTACAATTACCTACAACGGCGTTATTTTATTGTTGGCTGAGTTCGTTGTTTTGAAGGCGCTGTGACTGCTCAGTGGCTGTGTGTGTTTGTAGATCTTTGTTGTGTTGGACAGTGAACCTGTTGAATCTGTAAGTGGCTGCTTGTTTCTTACCACAAGAGTAACGGCAAAGAATAAAAGTGAGAAAAATAATATCTCAATTCTTTTTGTGTGTCATGTGATATTTCTAATATGGCAACATTAAACAATTTATCCAAAGATTCATGAAGTTCTTGACCTTAATGTCAAGCAAAGATTAAATGTACACTGACAACCAGCTGTGTACATTTACACAAAGATAGATAGATTCATATATATTTTATTTTAAGCTACTACATACTTCTATTTCTCTAGATTACAGAGGGAAATGCACATTAATTGACAGTTTCAGTTACTACTTACTTTGCAGGTGAATATTAGTAATACAAAATGTTATATTATTGATAAATAATGTAAATCATAGATTAATATAATTTCTTATAGATAGAATACAGGTCACTTTTCGTCAGGAGAAGCCCTACTGAAAAGTGACTGCACCCTATAACTCTGGATTAGAAAGGTTACATTCTGTCTTTTCAGCATGATCAATAGAGGAAACCAGGTGCATGTACAGTGAATTTGGTCAATATCACTCCCTGCAATAAAGAGTTAGATGGTGCAGTTACTCCTCCTGTATAGTATAGTATAGTATAGTATAGTATAGTATTTATCAAAATGAGTGAAAACGAGCAGGAGGGAGAAGCATCACGGGTCATTGTAATCACCAAACAGTGGCCGCATTCACACCCTGTGCTCCGTCATGGCTGCTCCCGGGACACCAGTTTCACCAAAACTAATATAAAAATGCTGCAACTGAACGCGCATGCGCACTTCCAACAGCTTAGAGTCGACGAGCAGTCTCGCGCAGCTCGCTGAGGCAACAGTCGGGGTTATAGCAACGGGAAAGCCCGTCATTAGACACATCGGGACGGCTGTTAGAGGGACGCTGCGCACTTCAGTGAGTATTAATAACTCAACTTAACTTAAAATGTGTTTCTCTACGCGTGAAATCAGTTTATTTAACAGCTTGTTTAATTTACGGTCTCATATAAATACTTGTATCCTGCCGTTGTGGCAGTTATTCAGTCAGCGGTAATGTGCGTGTGTATTATCGAGCAGGCCTTCAGAGGGGGGTAACGTAACGTTAACGTCAGGCTATAAAGGAAAGTCTCGTTGCCAGTCAGCCGTTTTTGAGCTCGCTGGTATGGCTGAAGTGAGATAAAACCGGGTGTAAAGTGTTTAAATTCAACGACAAGAGGCATTTTTAACCCAACGTTTGCGGTGTAAGTAGTTAGCTTGGAGCTAGCAGAGGTAGCGGTGCCTGTCGCAACACCAACCTACGGACCGGCCGCGGCTGTAACGCCAACTGTCAAAACACCGAGGATAACCCGTGAAACTGACTGGCACCACCAGCCTGTGCAGTTTAGATGCACAAAAAAACACAACAGGTTTTTATGTGTCCTGTAACGTACTTTACGACCTGCTGACTTGCTTTACTATCTGCTGACAGCGAGTGTTGTTTTCTCTAGCTGTCAACATAAAACAGTTAACTGGTGGTGAAATGAACGACAGTAAAAAGACGTTTGGAAATACTGTCTGTAACCCATAAAGTAAAGGAGGCTCACTTAAAACTACTGCACGACTTTCACAAGCTATAATAAATAATAATAATAATAATTATAATAGCATTAGCGTTATTTATAATATATTTTAAAACAGTTTACAAAGTGTTATGACAGACGACCAAACAAAAGCAAGATAAAAATAAGATTTAAGAGCGTGGTAATGGTAATAGCCCTTAAAAACATAATAATATGAATCAGTATAACTGAATAAATAAGATAAAGATACAGTAAACACACATTCACACACCGCATTTTGATAACAAGACAACATCACATTTTTTATGCAAGTCTATAAAAATAGTGATAAAATTTTTTTTTTTTTAAAAATCACTGATTCAGGTTGTTTTCAAAGTTGAGGGGTCCTGATGGCAAAAGCAGGGTCACCTTTAGATTACACCTGGAGATAGACCCAGGTGTGCTTTAAAGGTGATTAGTAAGAGCTTAAAATCAATTAAAAAAACAAACAGGAAGTCAGAGGAGACCAGCTAAAATCAGTGTAACATTTAAAACCAGTAAGATGTTTCTCCAGATCTGAAAGTACTAAACGTGTATTATCACTGCTGATACTCTAAGTAAGTGAGTGATTAATCAATAATTAATCACTGACATTTTTGGGTTATAAAGTGAGAAATTCATTAATTTTTTTAAATGATAGTATATATATTTTTACTTTTCGTTGCATCACTGTCAACTGTGTGTGTGTGAATGTGTATGTACATGTATGTACATATACAAAGATGCCATATCTGACTCCCACAACTTATCTATGTGAGTGTTCAGTTATCTCTATGAGTATATCGTGCTTTATGTCATCATACACTTCATTGGGCAACTCTGACATAATTCGAGCTTTTATGAAGCTATCAGAGGTATTAATTTAACTATTATGTTCATTATAGAAGTCTGAAACATTATGAGCTTGATAAAAGTTGAATTTTCAGAGTTATTGTATTGGATCACATTGTTTGTAAGTCTACCTAATGAAGTGGCCTGTTGGTAACAGGTAGTTAGAGGTTTGGTTCCTGTGCCCTCTGTGTTCATTTATTCCCTTAACCGCCTATCCTTATTAGGGTTGCAGGTGACTGGAGCCAATCCCAGCTGATTGAGAGGTGGGTACACTGTGGACATGGTTGAAAAACAGCTGTTCTTTATGTGCACAGGTGCCATCTGTTAATACTGTAGTGTAGCAGCAGTGTGACGTTAACAAGGTACAAGGTTTAGCTTTATTGTCATCATACAGTACAGGACCGCAGAAAAAAACTTTATCAGTGTAAGATGAAGGTTATAGTGCAAAGAGGAGACAGTGTTTTGCTGTTGCTGATATTTTATCACATACTTTGTTTTGATAGCAACTGTTATTAAAACTGTTCGACTCATTTAGAGGTACAACTTTTCATTTGTGTATCTTCATTAGGTAGCAGGAACAGGAGGAAGGATAAGGAATATTACATTTTATTTTTTACATTTTTATTATTGCAACAGACTTGTACTATAATAAGGAGTCAGATGTGCTGCAGTGCCTTAAAGATCTGGGGAATGTTGTTGGGAAAGTGTCTGTTGGGAAAGTCCAGGTTTAGTTACTCTTACATTCGAGTCTAATCATGCATTTTATTATAAATCGCTGACACCAAACTTGTTGTCTGTAGAAATAATATTTGTCTGTTGTTACAGACAAACTGTGAGTCAACTGTCGGCGTTTAAACCAAGCCAAGCAGGTGTTGTCTGTGCAGCATCGTTGTTCGATTAGTGCTGCAACACAGGATTATTTTATTATCAGTTACTGTTAATGTCCCAAAGAGATTCATGTTACTATCATAAGACACTAAAGTAGGAAATCACATTTAAAAAAAATACAGCTTTTCTGTCAATAAATGTTTTGCTTCACTCTTCCTGATGACTGTTTAATGGAAATGTGACTTCACATATGACTTTGATTTTTCAGTTTCTAACATACAGGTTACCCAGAGTAGATTTGTGTGTTATTCAACCACCCCACCAGAAGACCGGCAGGACCGGTACCTTTATCAGCCATAACCAAATGAGCAACATTTGCCTGTGGACAGTTTTACCCTCTTGTTAATTGGATGTTTCCTTATCGGTCATTGTGATGAATCACAGCTGTTATATACACCTGTTGGTGATCTCAGCTGCCTTTGTGGACCGTGATGGGTCGCAGTATGTCAGACCTGGGCTAAAAGGATTAACTGGGGAGAGATATATGGCCTAGCAGGTTCACTATGACTGGCTGCTAGTTTATCTGTGGTGTTTCTCTTTGTAACCTTGTGGAGGCGTATCTTGAGCAGCGCATCGAACCATTCTGCAACCGTCCAATAGAAACACAGGTTTGGAGGGAGTTTTGTTTTGATACAAATGTCATTCATGACCAGTAAAGTAACTCAGATGTGTGATTCTGGTCTTTGTCTCCAGGTCTTCTCTAAGGTGGTCCACCACAACCACATTTGAACAGTTCACACCCAACTCACACCCAGCACAGGTGAGTAAAGTGTCTGTGTTTTTATACTATTTCTTGTAGGTATTTGTGTATGTTTAACTGTTGCATCTGTGTGTGTGTGTGTGTGTGTGTGTGTTTGTGAAGCAGGAGGATGGCGGTGAATGTCTACTCCACCTCTATGACCATAGAGAACCTGAGTCGTCATGACATGTTGGCATGGGTAAACGACTCTCTACAGCTCACCTACACAAAGATCGAGCAGCTTGGTTCAGGTAAACACACACACACATTAAAAAAAAAAAAATCAAAATGTTTCTGAAGCTGAAAAGACAATATAATTATGTGAATGTTTCCTCAGGTTCTGCTTACTGTCAGTTCATGGACATGCTGTTTCCCGGGTGCATATTGTTGAAGAAAGTGAAGTTTAATGCTAAACTGGAGCACGAATACATACACAATTTCAAAGTCTTACAGGCTGCATTCAAGAGGATGAGTGTGGACAAGGTGAGAACACACACACACACGCATTCTGACTAGATTTAATACAAAACTCTTCACTAGAAGACTAGAATCACTACCCAAAGGCATCCTCATTGTCATGATCCGAATACATACAAAAAATGCTCTCTGCTCAGAGACACCTCTAACAGATCTGACAGAACTATAGTTGAAAGAATCTGATTTCTTTACTGAGATCCTGCTTTTAATAGCAAAGAAAACAATGACAGCTTCCTGGTTGAAGCCACAGCCCCAAAGCACAACAGGATGGAGAGACGGGGGAAAAATATCTTTTATCATAGAGATTACAGATTAAAACAGTTGATAGATGGTCAGCGTTGATACAGACAATAGCAGAACTCTAATCACCTCTTGTTTTCTTTGTGTTAATGTAATTATTTCTGTGTCAATGCTGCATGTTACTCAAATTTAGGTTTCACAAGGAGGTAATCAGTATAACTGCATAAGCATCTCCTCCTGTGTGTTTTTTAATGTATATGTTATATTAGTTTTGTCATTTTATATGTCATATGTCAGGACATGTTGTAATTACATGGTCGGCATCTAAAAGTGGCCACTGGGATGCCCCAAAATAAAGTTTGTAATAATCACGTTTTTCCTAAATTTCATACAGAAATCATTTGATCTCACGCCATGTTGAGCTGTTTTTTCTGGCATTTCAGGGATTAGCAATTGTTTTAGATCCCTACACAGGGGTTGTCTGTGACGGTTATACAGACCACAGCAGTTCTATGACATCCTTCACCTCTTTATTTCTCTCTCTCTGTCTCTCCTCTCTCAGATCATCCCTGTGGAGAGGCTGGTGAAGGGGAAATTCCAGGACAACTTTGAGTTCCTCCAGTGGTTTAAGAAGTTTTTTGATGCCAACTACGACGGCAAAGAATATGACCCTGTACTGATACGGCAGGGCCAGGATGGAACGCCACCTCCACCCATCGCAGGTACAGTACTCACTTACACTTGTGTGTGTGTTTCTGACACAATCACCTGTGTGTGAACTCAGAAGCTTCATTTCATTGCTTTCACCTCTTCATGCAACCACATCCCCACCTCTAACTCAGGTGAGCCCATTCTCCACAAACCAAAAAGACCCACTCGTCCAGGTAACCTCAGTAATCCTCAGCATCTAGCATGTGTGTGTGCTTGTCAGTGCTTTCAGGGTGCCTCACCTTCATTAAACTGTGAGCTGCTTGGTTTATGGATTGGTCTATTCCTGCTGGTTGTGGGCGGTATCAGGGGCTCTCATTTTATCTTCTGGACATCGACTATCCAAAGGCGTTCTGGCACACTTCATAAGAGATCCGGCTTTTTTTTTATATGTTGCTGGTCGGAGTCAGTCGATAAAAATGTGGATTTGCTGTTTCTAAGTGTGGCAAAAAAAGAAAAATGGGCAGCAGAAACTATCATCAGCTCTCTCGAGCAGAAGTGCAGTGTCACTGTCGAGGTTTTGGTTTCAGACTGTGATGTCTGTAACAGTACACTACACAAACGTTGCTAGCAGTGATGGGAAGTATACATATTTTGCAGTAAATGAGCTAAAACCTCCAAAAACTTTGTATTAAATGAAAGCACACTGCAAAGACATCCTACCGAAGATGACTCTGTGTGTGTGTTTGTGCATGTGTGTGTTTTCCTTTGTACTTCTATCTTCTATCTAACACAAGAGAGGCAGCCGTCTCTTGAAGGTGCTCATTGATGGTTAGGCTAGAAGTCAGTTTAGCTCGGAGAAGTTGTTCTCTTTTTTTTGACCAACTTCAAAAGCTGAAAAAAGTTCACCACCCCACAATTTTTATTGAGCATTAACAACAATTGTTGAAGCAATTTATTAAAAAGGAGTAGAATTTTTGAACATATGATTTAAAACTTTAGTTTGTTTATTTTATAAATGTATAAGTCATATTCATTTGACTTAGTGACTCACCCATGTTTACCCATGTGGCTCTATGCCCAAACATACAGCATACGGCAATAGCTCCTTCATCTGTGTCTACATTGTATGTGTGCTTCTGTCTTCCAGGCCCCATGAGAACTTCTCCCACAGTACCGAAGACTGTTCCCCCTCCTCAGAGGCAGATCACAACAGCACCCCGCAGGAGCGCTCAGATGACCCGCAATGGAGGAGACGCTGAGCTCATTGAGCTCAACCAGCAGGTACCACTGCACTGATCCTGTTGTGTCTTAGAGCCCAAACCCACCACGGTACCTCCGTCCCTGTGCAGGTCTCACATTAAATGGCACCATTTAATGGTTGGTGGTTTGGAAGTTTCTCAGAATTGAACTGTGGGCCTGTGTTTTGGCACAAGTCGTGAGACCCAGCACTGGACTCTCATAATGCAATAAGGACTCTTTTTTCAGATGTTCCTATATTTATTCCTACCGTACTCTCCATGCTTTCTATTTTAGGTATATTAATTTTTTTTACTGTGTTTGCTCGTAGCTGCTGGATCTGAAGCTCACTGTAGAGGGACTGGAGAAAGAGAGGGACTTCTACTTTGGAAAGCTGAGAGACATCGAGCTCATCTGCCAGGAACATGAAAATGATAACAACCCAGCACTCAGCAAAATTATGGATACACTGTATGCCACAGAGGTAAATACAGTTACTTACATGCCTTTAATAGCAGGTCAGAAACATTTCAAATGACTGAAAGCAGCCTCTCTAATCATCATAACGTTTACATGACTTTTATTCTTCATTTTTGATCTCATTTTGCAGCGTTTCTGACCTCAGCCTCTTTTTGCAGGACGGATTTGCACCACCAGATGATGAAGAGATTGACGAAGGGGCACGGGGAGACCAGGACGAGTTCTGAACTCCTTCTTCAACCCCTAACCCCCCACTCGCACTCTTTAACCTACCTGATCATCGTCATAATCCCTCTCTTTTTTCCCCCTTTTAATTTATTTTTTACAACCCCCCCACTTCACTTCTCCCAACCTGTCTGTGTCTGTTCATATTCATGACGACTTTGTTGCACAGGCTAGCTTCCCAAACTTGTACTAGTAAAGGACACTTAATCCAGACCTGTCTGGGCCGAGGCCCTTGCAGCCTGACTTGGCTTACTCGACTTATTCTAACCTGTTACCAGAGAGGACAGCTGCACCGCAGAGCTAGTCTGTCGAAGGTTTAAGGTTAATAGCATTGAGATTATAGGGATCCAGCACTGACAGCTCAGAGCCAACACTGCTATCAATCTATCTGTCTTCAGAGGCAGGTCTTTTTTCTCTCACCACGCACTTTGATTGGTGAACACAAACACTTGCGTCAGGCTTCACGCTTTCATACTTTATATAAAAAAACATGAAATGTTTTCCACACAATGTGACCAGTTTTAGCTTATAGTGGCTATACATTTTACAAGGTGAGATTATAAATGGCTTTAAGCTCCTTTGGAGAGAGGCCTGCACATATATTTTGAACATATGATGACACGTGAACGTACATTCAGCCCGCAGACATATCACTTGTACATGCATAAAGAAGTCATCATTCAAGAGTACGCTCTTATTCGTCAAGTTGTCCCACCAGAGAGGGTTTGCTCATGAAACTGTTTAACCCGCTTCTTTATGAGACAGCATTATATTTATGTTTTTATTTATTTATCTTTTTTTAATCTGCTCTATACAGTTTCTGAGAAAAACAAAATGTGTTTTGGATTTGAGAAAATTGAATTGTCTTTGCACTAAATGTAGCGAAACAAAACGGACTGTAATGATCCAAAATGCCAACATGCAGTGACTGGCTGTAGCCAGAGAGATGCAGGAAGATGCTATTTTATATTTTGTAGATTTATTTTAAAGAGGTTTGTTTGTTTTTTAAAAATTTGCATTGAATTCCTCAATGGCCAAGTCAGAGGTGTCAGTGTAAAAGTTATTTATCAGACAGATGTCAGAATTCTATGAATGAACAAATGTTAAAATCAAAAACAGGCAGGCACTACTAAATACTAATGTTTGACTGTGTTAATTGAGTTAAACATTGTAGCTGCTATCGTTACCTTTATGTTGCTATTTAACTGAGTGATGTTGCAAAGCGTTGAAACACCACAGTGGCTGCCAAGGCACTATGGATGTGGTTTATTGAGACTGACAGCCAGGCTGAGTGTGATTGCCAGGAGTTAGATCAGTCCGAGAGAACAGAAACATTAAACCCTCTCTCCCCATTTGTTATCACGGCGGCCGTGCATCATTTTGGAGTTACTGCTGGAATGAAATAAAGCTCTGAGGTTCAAGAAAAGTAACAAACCTTGTCGTTGTGTGTTATTTTATTCCCCAGGTAAACTGTCTGATGTTAAGTCTTGACATAATGTTGGCAAGAAATCATTTGAAAAACTATTTTGAGACAAAGAGAGAGGTCTGTTACTTAAACACAATTACAATGGACTTGGAAAAATCATACACACACATACTGACCCAGTAGGACGTCCACTGTGGTTAAGCTTCCACTTAGATCAAATGAACGAGGTTTTGAGAGAGATCCAGGAGGTTTGTGCCAAACACTAAGTGACTCATTTGAGCGACACTAAGTGTCTCTTTCGGGAGACACGGCGGCCAAAACTCACCGTCTGTTTCCACCGACGGCAGCCAGACACAAAACTGTAGAAGCCCCGAGGTTTAACTGGACCTGGCACTTGTCAGTGATGGAGCCTGCAGCCGAGAGCTTACAGGGATGAGACGATTAGTAGTGCAAGTGTTTTAAAGTAACTTCACTTCACAGCCAAGGAGGTTGCCGCTAAAACCCATCTCCAGATTTAGTGGCCATTGAAGTTTCTCCTTTCACACTAGCAAGTAGTGGGTGCCAATAGGACTGGTAGCAGTAATATATTTGGCCATTACTTAGCAATGACGATAATTATGACTTTTGGTCACTCGGATAATTAATCAACCAAAATTTTCAGCCTTGGCAGTGAAGATATTTTTAACTGTCAGCAGTTCAAATAAAATCCAAAGCAACCGCCATTTTTAAATGCACGTTTGGACAAAACTGATTCATATTTCACGTCACTGTGCTCAGTATAAGCGTATACATGTTAAATATTAACACAAGTGAAGCTTACATTCATTATAAAACGACCCTGGGTTACTTTAAGTCAGGTAGTTTAATTAAAAATATAGACTTGTACCGACTTGTCGCAGCTCGCGCACAGAAAATCAAACTAACTAACGGTCTAAAACGCGTCACGCTGACGTCATGCCGGCAACGAGACGTGGCACGCGGACGGTTAAATGCTCGGGAGCAGTTGAGTGAGCGTCCCGTCGTTCAGTTTCATTCAGCAGGGAGGACGTAGGCAGGAAGTCACGGCACCCCCCCTCCAAACTGATAACACATACCCATCTGGACTAGAGAGACATGGCTTCAAATAACGGATCAGTCGGCAAGTGGGAGGTAGTGAAAAAAGGGAAGAAAAATAATAATAATAGCTCCGGAGGAGGGAAGAACCCGGCGGACAAGAAACCCGGCAGCGGGGGACGGAAAGCCCTGGGTGAATCTAACCAACCGTCCAGACGTGAGTGAACATGGCCCTGTTTAAACTGCTCTGTGACCCATTTGCCTCAGTGCTAAAGTTCAAATGAAAGGAAAGGGGATGGAGCTACCACCAGCTCATTTTACGAACTAAACTTATCTAATTTAACATTTACGTTTTGGCGTCTTAACGATGAAAACTGGAAATGACGACGGCTCCTAACTGTCATCTGATTTGACAAGCTAGCTGCTGTAGCATACGTTAGCATCGCGCAGTTACGCTACTTCCTTCTACATATGTTGCATTATTTTGTTGAGTTCACAGCTATACTTGCCATACTCCACCTTACCTGCCGATGCATGCTATTTAAAACCATAGCTTTAACTGATAACTAGCTTTTCTGGGCAATTGCTAGTCAGTTAGCATGCTTAGCAGTGTGTCAACACAGTCAACGTCATCACTGAGGAGCTGCATCTTTGAAGCATGTGCTAGCAGCCTTTATGACCTTTTGTCTTTGTTCCGCTGTCACATTTTTAAAAAACGCATATTCGGGGTGTTATTACACTGTAGCTCAACCGTATAATGCTAATGTAAGGCCAATTAGCCATGTGCTCATTATTTCCACTCCAGCTTGCACGGACAGCTGTCACTGTTCTGACTTATCAGCGTGGCTACTTAAATCCATGTTTCCTCCGTTTTGTGTTATTTATCAAAAGACAATGCTGACAATATTTAGTACTTTCTAATGAAAGGGACAGACCAAGCATTTCATTATTCATACTAACAAATAACTTGCTGTCTGTGTAAAGACAGCCTGATATAATTTATTCCTGCACTGTTGTTCAAACACTAATAAAAAACATACTGTGGCACTGGATGATGTTTTGCTTCATTATGATCAACATGAGACATTTACTAGGCTCATAAATTATTCAGAAAAGATTAGTACTGCACGAATGTATGCCTGCTACTTTTATGACCACTGATATTGAAACCAAATATTAGTTAACAGGAGTTTGCCTCTCTTATATGTGTAGTATTTTGGTAGTATATGTTTTTAAATTAATTTCTTTAATTTAAAAAATGTATTTCAGAGATTCCTCCACGTACCACCCTCCACCGTCGTACCACCTAGCTAATTTTTGCCCCAAGAACCTGTCAAAGAAATCATTCGATCTGAGTGAGTTGGCCCCAGATCAACTGAAGTGAAGTACTTTATATACAGTAAAACAGCCGAGATCAAAACAATATGTGAATAGGTAGGTAACAAAGGTGAGGGAAGGTACTGTAGGTAGGTAACAAATGGGCATTTGCATTACGACCTGAAGTCTAACAAACAAAAGTCAGGACACACGGCATGTCACAAGATCAAGGCATAAACAGTAAGGGGGAAGGAGTTGTTTCTATCACTTGATTGTTTGATTAGTGACTCTGTGCTGTATTTTGTTGCTCGAGGGACCAAACCAGTAGGACCTGGACATAGACATCCGTTATTTATTAAGTTTTCACTACACTAAATGTGTATTTTCTTGATAAACACTGCAGCAGGTTAATCTGCACATGCAAAACATCACAGTAACCAGTCTGACAGTTTACTCTGTGAGGACTCTTTACAAGCCCAACCTAGTAGAACAAAATTACAGACCTGTGATGTATTGTTTGGCTTCATTTTCAGTATACTTTACATTCAGTACCCACAGCAGCAGCTACCACACCCTCTCCACAGGTACAGCTGTGACAGAGAAGATTAGATCTTGCTGTTTGTTTATGCTCCAGTTTTATCAGCGAACCAGCTCGTCCAAAGTCTGACTGGTCACAGTGACTGTCAGTGATGAAGCGGTTTTATCTTTCTGTGTATAAACCCTCTAACCACCGAAATATGTGAGGTATTTCACCTACACTGTGATTTAGAACCAGAACCAGGATCATAGTTTCCTCCTCTGGCTTTTATAATTTTATAAATCATGAGACCGTTACTGTTGATCTTGTGGTTTTATGTCAAAAGAATCCTCCAGCTTTGAGTTCAGCTCGAGGCTTTTGTATCTGTTTGTGCAGGCTTTGTGGGTTGAAGTGTCTTCACAAGGCAACACCAGAAAGAAAAATGTTTCTTATGTAATGTCTGATTTTAGCTTGAACAGTTTTTAAAAGCGGGTGACTAGACTTTATCTTTTATAAGTGAGCCAACATCTTCTCAATCACTTAATCGAATAAAAAAGGAACCTTGAATCTGGTTTCTGATGTCTGTGTTTATGAAATCTGTGACAGCACAGAGACTACGTCCATTTTTATTGTAATTAAGTTATCTTATAACATAAGTGATTATGTCAAGTCTGACATGTTCGGTTCGGTTTGATTTACATGCCAGATTTGAAGTTACCTTAAAGTTGGAAATCACGACATTAGCTGTGTTTCCATCCCGAAGATTGCAAATTTTAACCAAGTGACTATTAGACACAGAGAAAGAAACGTGATCAATAGTTGTTCGTCAATAGAGCTTTATCAAAACACTAACAAGACCTAACAGGAACAGGAAAACATTGTACAGTGTTAGACAGCAGTGCCACGACTTGCAGGTTTCCATGACTTGCCTGTTCTTCAGGGTTTTCAACTGAGACAGCACGGGTGGAAAAATAAGGAATTGCATGCTGCATATTCAGACTAACATTTTTAAGTTTAATATTCACACAGTTGATGTCAGCAGTCACCGAAACAGCAGCAAAGTTTACATGTTAAACGTCTAGTTTAAACAAGCTGCGTCATAATCCAGTCAGAATAATTAGGCCAATCTATCTTCTATGAACCGTTCTTCTAGGTCAGAGTCGGCCCTCCAGTTTATCATTTGCATACTCCTCCTCTGCTTGTTTACCTTCTTGAACAGACTCCAACATGCTCCCATGAGAAAACTCTCCTCTTTTTGTCTTGGGGTGTTTAAACATTAACTGACTGGTGGCAAATCTCCAAGTGCTTTGTTGGAGTGACACGATTCTTCTCTTTAATTTACCAATGTGGGCTCGCGATTCCTGGAAACTCTGCCTTGGTACCTCCTTTTAATTACTACAGCAGTTGTACTTCATGACAGAACAAGTACCATAGTAAACAAATGAAAATGGATTTGGTACAGTTCCTAATTTTATGTAGGGCTCTTAGATACACTTTCACAGGAATGCAAGTTCAGTCAGACCCACCCACAAGTTTGTGTCTGCGATGACAGAGGTCACCAGTTGTTCGGCGATCATTCAGCTGACAAACCTAAATCTATATCGGGTCTGTGCGTTTGTGTCGGCACAACACATGACCGTGATGCAAAGAACGGATTTGTTTCATCGCTGTGTAACTTCCCTATTCAAATGTTGATGAGTCAGGCTCATTCCTCATTTCCTTTAAACTAAAATAAGTCCACAACAGGCCGACTGAACGCACAAGAAACATTTCTGAATCTTTCTTCCTCCTTCTGAAGCCAGTTGTCACCTGCTGAATATCTCAGATTTGCGCCTGAACAGTGAGGAAAGTACTTAAAGGTGAACACAGTAACATGACCAGGTGTTCACGTACAGTATATCAATACTAAGCAAACATCCATGAGTATCAGGAAGTCTCTAACTTTTAGCAGCCTGACATGACAAGACATCTGCTGCAGTGAAATACAGTAAGAGCAACAACAAGCGAGGCAACTCGACTAGTGACTACGAATACTTCAAATGTATGAATGAGTAACTTTACACACAGGAATCAACACTTCTGCAGTGTGTCCTCATCTTTAATACAACATTTTAGTTTGTGCCGACCCCTTGTCCTGTTTTTATTTTATAATCCACTTTAAGATTATTTAAAAGATCATCTTATTTATGTCGTCTGAGGAAAGGTTGAGAGCCGCAGACAGCGAATGGATTTGTTGGCAATAAATAAAATGTTGGCAAATGATGCCAACCTTATCTTTTTCAGATGATTTTACATCCTGGGATTAAAAAAAAAAGTTATGGGGAATACTGAACACATTAGATATTAAGTATACAGGTCTAAAATAAAGGTATTGGTATCTTGATGTTGGTCTTTGAACCTTTAAAACTAGTCAAGCTCTCATGAACTCACTATAAGTGGTTTAAGTTTGTCTACAAATGGGGTCCTGAGTACCACACAGGAGAATACTTGGCATGCTGCTGGTGCTTAACTCTGTTCCTTTGTGAGTTGTAATGAGGGTTGCATGAATATTGCCTGTCGTAACAGCCCATTACGCAAGCCATCGAGGGAGGGAGGGTGGGAGCACTCAGTGTGAGGGGAGGGGAATGTCACAGTTTGGCGGATAACTTCATTTTCAGGACCACGGGGCGATTTGCAAGAAAGTGTTGAACAGAGGCGTGTCTGAGAGTCTAAGCACTGCTGCCTTCTTTCTTTCCTTCAGCAACCCCTGAAGATGTCAGAGACTCTGTACGATGGCTTTGAGAAAATGGGGAAGAAGCAGAACAAGGAGCAGGTCCCACCACCAGCAGAGCCTGAAAACAAGAAAACCCTCATCGAGTAAACAATCCAAGAAATCACACTCCACCACCAATACAGTCACCCATGCAAGTCATAAGTCCCTCGAGGAGGCCTTCAAAGCTGTGAGTAACGCACATACCTCTCCATTTATTTTACAGTCTTTTAAAAATGTGAGAATTATTGGATTATTTTAAAGATACTGTGTGCGCTTTCCATCTGTTTCATCAAAAGGCCTCGTTTGTTGCTAAAATGTCAATTTGAAACGCCCTCAGTAGTGGTGTAAGAGTTTGTCTCATCTTAAAATAAATGTAAATCTTTGTAAAACTTTAAAAGTCTTTAACATCTTCATACAAACACCCACAAACAATGCTGCGTTGTGGCATATTCAAAGCAAGCCATCACATGCTGAACTGCCGTCTCATCTTTGCATAATGGACGTGTTGTTTCGGAGTACACTGCCTTAATGCCTCTTTCTCTTTCTAGTTGGACATTGCTGACCTGAAGCAGCAGTTGGCTCGCAGTCAGACCCTGTTCCAGAAAACCCATCAGTGTGGGTCAAAGACCTGGCAGGATACCTCAACCTCAATCTGACTGCGCCAGAAAACGAGCCCACACTCAGCAGCTATGCTCACGGTCAGTCAAACTCTGACTTTATTCTGTTTTCAAAACACCGTCTGATATTAAAGTCTGCAGGACACTGACGCTGTATTTTAATTATTACATCTGATTTTCCCGTCTCTTGTCCCCAGACTACCCGTACTGCCTTACAGGAAAAGAGCTGAAGGGCGTGATCAAAGGTCTCATCGGACGCTGCAGTGACGTTCTGCCAGATTTCTTCGACCACTGTGTTTATACTATGCTCAGGGAGCTGGACAGACAGTCAGGTACGTGTCAGAGCTCACGTGGAGGGTTGGAAGTGGTTTGTGCTGGTCGACTAAAACACAAGTGATGCAGTAATGACCTTAAGTGACCTTGAGATAAACACTAAGAAAAAGATTAAGTATTTAAACTGGTTCCAGTTGAAAACCAGTTCCAAATTGTCTTATCTATTCAAATCGCATGCCTCAGAGCTCATCAGTTTCCTTCATCAATGCCTGCATTCTTTCTGGAGTTGCACATTGTGCAATGAAATGAAGCCACACTTTGGGCTGTTTGTTCCTTCCCCCTCCGTGACTCCTTTTTTTGTTGAAAGTTTCCAGCAGCGTAGATATGAGTTTGAAGTTACTAAGAGAGGTGGAAACAGTGCTAAAAAAAAGTCTGATTTATTGCTGAAACATTTTTGTCCACAACAAGGATTGAATTTCCAGGAATGTCGCATATTTGACACCCGAGTGCTACTGCTTCCCAGCTGAGCAGCACGTCTGTTTCCAAGGTTAAATATCCAATGTCATCATAATTTAGCATCATTTAGAGTCAACGTGCCCTGCCCTTTTTGTGTTTACACTCAGAGACAGTAAAACATTTGCATTGATCCTTAAAAACCTGTGTAGGGCCTTTTTTCATACTTAAAATTGATCAGGAATCTATAAAGAACTGATAAGCAGCCTTGAATATGGCATTGGCATCAATAAAATGTCATATATTCCTCTCCCTAGTGAGGGTAGGAAAAAGGGGGTATAACATGCAACAAGGTCCAGCTGGACTTGAGAGGATATAATGTTTGGGTCCCCCAGCACCACATCAAATCTATATTTGATCTTTGTTTCATGTGATCACCAGACTAAAGGACAGACAAAAAACTAACTTTGAAACTCTCTCTGTTCCCAGGAGAACCTCTGCATGGCTACAGAGTTTGCATTCAGGCAATCCTACAGGACAAACCCAGAATAGCCACCCAAAACCTGCCTGAGGTGAGTGAGCGTGTGTCCTTGTGTCCTTCAGATAACTGGAGGCAGGTTACTGCTTCACTGCCTTTTATGCTCTGAATGTGTAACTTCTTCTTCCTTTCTAGTATTTGGAGTTATTGCGATCAGTCCAGAATCGTCCAGTGAAGTGTCTGACCATCATGTGGGCTCTTGGACAAGCTGGATTTTATGACCTCAGCCAGGGACTAAGAGGTAATACACTCTCCTCTGTCAGCGTTAGTTCCTTCCCTTCTCCCACTTTCTCAACAATATGTGCTGACAGACATTCTGGGTGGGGGGTTAGTGAAGCAACAGGGCACATTAGAGCAGTAACACATCCACTGACGGCCGGCTGTGAGCTAACACACGGTGACTTCAAAAACTCAGCTGCCTGCTCCAGGTCTCTGCCTGGTATTTGGTGAGGCTTTGAGGTGGGTGTCAGTATGTGGCCGTGGGAAGGCGAATATTCTTGGGAAGTTACATAACAACCATCCGGCTCACCCAGGGCGAGGGAAGATACTGTTTACAGTTTATGAAGCTATGAATGCAGTGTTTCCATCTAGATGCTGAAATCAAAATTCTAATCTTGTACTCAAGAACTTGAAAAGCAATCATGAATTTTCTGACTGAGCCTCAGACTTTGATATGATGTGGCAAATGTACAAGGCTTGACCTGTGACCAGTGAAGTATTCGAGAGACGTGTGTGTGTGTTTTCCTTTGCCAACACTCAGAGGAGCTAATTCGTCCTTTATGCTGATTTAGTTTTTATGATATAAGCGACTTAACGTTCTGTTTCTCTGCTATTTATATAATTAAGCTTGCAACAAAAGCCATATTTTGCTCTGACTGCTGTGGGGCCAACTGTTGACACATTTCAAGCCAGCACTGAAAGTCCCGTGTGATGAATCAAGTTCTTTATTTGTGTTTCAGTGTGGCTCGGTATCATGCTTCCTGTGCTGGGAGTGAAGTCCTTGTCTTCTTATGCCATTGCCTATCTGGACAGACTTCTCTTGTAAGTCCTTCATTAAGTCTGTTTTTTAATGTACTTTTTTTTTCTTCACAGTCAACTATACCTGGACTCTGAAATTTGTGCTTAATGTTCTTCTTTTTCCAGAGTTTCATGCAAACCTGACAAAGGGATTTGGCATCATGGGTCCTAAAGAGTTCTTTCCTTTACTGGATTTCGCCTTCATGCCCAAGAACGCCCTGTCATCAAGGTACATTTAACCTGATGCTAACACTGCTACACAGTCAGGTCAGTTGAATATCCCACATGCACAGAATTTAAGCCCAGATGCTTAACCCTAAATATACGTAATCAAACAACCACAAGATGTGACTCTGAGGAGAGAAGTGTGCACTGAAAGCCCTTGGCTTATGTTGTACGGAACATTTTGAATGCGAAAGAATTGGTTTTTCATCCTCTGGTCACTTGCACAGCAGCATTCTCCTATAAAACAGCCAGCGTCATCATTCACATCTTTGGATTTTGTAGAAGACAAAAACGTCTCTTCTCCACTCAAATCTGGGGATTTGTTGCTTTTCTCTGTCATATAAAACTGAACTGAACTTTGGGTTTTGGGTGGTATGCAAGCTGCCTTGAGTGTTACGTGCAGGAACCTCTGAAATATATTTTTTAAATTAAATATTAGAAACCATGAACAAAATCCTACAAAAGCCTCTGTTAATAGTACTAAAGACATTTTTGTTTGTTCAGTCTGCAGGAGCAGCTGAGGCGTCTGTAACCCTCGACTGAAGAACCCTCGCATTTGGAGCCAAACCTGAAGAGCACATTACAACACACGTACCTGCCGTCATTTCTGTCCAGAGCCACACCACACTGTCCAGAATGACATGAAGAGAGAGGTAAGACCCACACACCACATTTTATAAACTGATATTTTCTACATAATACTGCTGCGGCGTTTAGCTTAGCATAAATCATATTTATAAGTGACCTGTCATACAGTAATGTTATTACAAGCCTCATTATGGTGACTGGCGTCTTTAAACAATCAACAAAGCGTCTCTGGCTAAGCTTAAAGGGAAAGTGCTCCTCTCAGGTACTAACAGTGTTTATAACCACCAGACAGCAACACCTAATTCAATTTCCTCATCTGCTTTAATGAAATTTAATTGTAAAAAATGTCAACAGAAAATGCCCCTCAGGATTTAAACAACAGATTCTTCTGTGGAGGCCATTTTGCACTGATGTTTGACGGTTCTAAACCAATCAGACACCATTGTCTTCATCAACAGTAGTCCCAGTATTTATGTAATACAGCTACAGAACAAATATTTTTGAGTAGGATGTGGTTGATTGACATAAAAATAAAAAAAATGGACAAAATTACAGTTTAAAATGTTTAAATTGAGTCTTTGTGTCTCTGTTTCTTGCGTCTTGTGTGTTTTGGCAGCTGCTCAGCAGTATGACAGAGTGTTTGTGTGTAGATGTGCAGAGTCTAGGAGTGTGGAGGCAGGCTCTACACCAAACACTTACCCCAATCCAGGTGAGTTATACATGTGACCTCTCTACAACAAAAACAACATCAAGTGATTATTCCTTTTAAAATGTGTCTGGATTTCATCTCTATCTCTATCATACAGTGATAGATAGAGCTGACTGTCTCTCCTTTCTTCTCCAGTCTGCTGTTGAACCACCTACTGAAGTCCTGGAATAATCCTGCCACCAAGGTACATCTCCTGATATCAGGTTTAAAAACCAAACTCACCCACCTCTCCTTTTAAACGTCTTTAATTACCTTTTGTTGTTTTGCTTTATTTTCCACTTTTCTATTCAGCTCCGAAAGAACCTTGAAGAAACAATCCAGTCTTTTAAAGTGACCAATGAGGAGATGAGAGACTCTGTTGAATCTCAGGACCTTCAGGAGTGCAATAACCTGTGCCAGGTGAGACGGACTGTCGCTGTAAAACCTGAATTAAGTTAATGGTTTTTTTAATGCTTGGATTTTGCTCAGTATTTCCTCTCCTGTCTCCAGAACCTGCAGGTAAAGATGCGTGGTCGTGGGTTCCCCTGGTCCAAACTGCTCATGGTTCTGCTCGGGTTTGCCGCCCGGCTTCATCACTCATGACATCAATCCCACGGCTCCTTCGCAGTCAGTCCGAGTCCTGTTTTACTCACCACAATCACTAATCTTCATCTTTATGGCAGGACTTTACAAGGTTGTTTCCATTAACTCTTTTTGGGACGGGTTATTTACGGTGTGTGTGTGTGCTGTGTGTTTTCAGATTCCACCACAGCCAGGCATCTGCGCAACTCAGGGGTCACAGCCGCATCTCAGCAGGCCTGGGGAAAAATAACAGTGTACACCAACAGGGCTTCAGGTGCGAAACATCACCCTCAATCATCCACGCTTAACGTGTGTATGTGAAGAAAGCCTTTGACCAGTACACCCATACTTTGAATTAACTTCTGTCTTTGTGTTTTGTGTATTTTTGTATCGTGTGTAGTTGGTTGGAGACAAACACTCCTCATTATTACTCTGAGTGTGTTCGTGTCGTGGGGCCACTGATGGAACAAGGTCTGGAAAATGCAAAAACAGCAGCCATCTTCATCTCTGAAAACACCACGCAGTTTATCCTCTGGGTCAAAGAAAAGACACCACAGGTCATAGAATGGGTAAGGCTGTGAAAGAATCAGCGCTTTCTCTTGAATAAATCATGAGTTAGTACAATGTCGACTCGTGTCTCACCTCTGTATCTTGCCCAGGTGAACACCAACACTCCAGACAGTGTGTTCCAGGTGTGGCATATTCGAAGGAGCTCCTCCTCTCCCTCCATCACAACTACATCCTGCCAGCGCTGGCGTACATATCTGAACTGCTACAACGAGCATGGACCAACCTACAGGAATCCTGCAAGTCAGTACCCTTAACCTGGCTTTAATATTTCCTTTGTGTCAGCAGCCGGGTTGCAATCAGCAACTACAAAAAACCATTAGCTGAAACTAAACCCTACATTTTTTTATATGTTTGTCCCCCAAAACTGTTTTTGTCACAGCTTGTGAGGCTACAGTGACTTCTTGTTTCCCAGTTTACAGATTGCTGAAGTCATTTTGATTACTAACAAAGACATTTTTCAAGTTTTAATTTAATTAAAGAAAAGAGAAAAAGGACTTAGGCAGTGGTTGCTAAGTGTATAGGACCAGTTTTTAAGGGCAAACCCTTTAAAAAATGTGCTTTCCTTTTGTTTTTCCTGCAGTGGCGAGGTGTCAGTATCGTGTCTGCAGGGCCACGCTTTGTCCTTCACCAACTCGACGTGGCAGCTGCTCCAACACACGACCTCGGCCATCAAGACGTGGGCTCAGGAGCTGCTGACACGAGCGTGATAAACATCACAGATGCTGACTAATTTACACACACAGTATACACACATGAAGTTATATAAACACACACGCACACTGACCCAATCTGTGGCTGCCTTTCAGAGCTGTGATTGGACACTGTGGGGTCAGACAAACAAACTCTCACTCACACAAAAAACGGACCCTTCGATCTCTTGTTTTGGCTAAATTTTTAAATCAGTTTGCTGTTGTATAGATGTTTTTTTTCTACCAACCTTAAACCTTTTGTCACTTGCTAGATGCAGAGGTCGCATCTCTCTCTCTATCCCTGAGTTTTCTACTGCAAATTTCAACTGTTGGGTTAAACAGATTGTGTAATTTATAAAAAAAAAATGTAGGTTTGTAGATGATTTATAAACCATTTTTATTTAAAGATATTAAAAAAAAGTGTTATGTGAAAACTTGGTAAAGGCCAGGGAAAAGACCAGGCGAAACGGAAAAAGATATTCCAGACTTCTCCACGCCACTTTCATCTCCTACGCCTGGTCCAATCAGATGCAGTATGTTCGTGTCATCCAGTGAGAAGCCTTCAGCGTGTAAGGGGGTCACATCTGCCGGTGGATTGACTCCTTCAGAGGATTTAAAATGGACTGCATACCCCCTGAATCGGCACACAATGAAGTCTCACAAGTCCAAGCAGTCCAGGAAAAAAAGAAGAAGCCTACCTGCCCGTCTCGTCTTGGATGCTTCATTGCCTGACTGCTGTTTCCTCCTCGTGGTTTTTTCGTTCATAGCTCAACACCTGAGGCGGTCGTGTTCTCATACTTGATGGCTGATTATGTTTTTGTGTGTGTGTGTATGTGTGTGCATGTGGATCACAAGCTTATTCTCAATAATAGGATCACGATCAACCTCCCCCTGTGCCAACATCCTCCTGTAGGCCGAAACATGACAAAGAGTAACCCCAATGGGCAAGCCAAACACTTCTGACCAGCTGATTTATGAACCCCTCCGTGTAAACACGATGTTGGGGTGGATATGGCAATGACTATGTCTTACTTTGTAATGTAAATGATTTATAATAAAGACTTCAACCCAGTCACGGCTTTAGCTGGTTGTATTTTGTGTCTCTCTCCTTAAACTCTAACTGCTGATGAAGAACATGTGGTATGATCAGAACAGCCCCTAAATGCACCTTGTGCTTACTGTTTTTCCTGAAATGACACTCATCGTTTTGTTTTGCATCTTTACGTTTATGTTTTACCTTTTCTTAACATTTTATTAACAAATGATTAATTATAGATTTCATTCAGGGTGTTGTTGAAACTTACAAAAACACAGCATGTGTTTTATCTATAAGAAAATGATCCTGAAACATGATGTGATAACATTAAACGTTATTGTCATTGCACAAAGTACAATTGCATCTAACCAGAACCCCTTTAAAATGTCATATTAGTTTGTAGTGTGACTACCATACAGTTCCATTATAGTCATCTCAGGTGTGTTGTAAACCTTCAGTCCCTTCGATAGCTCAGTTGGTAGAGCGGAGGACTGTAGAGTTCTAAACATCAGACATCCTTAGGTCGCTGGTTCAAATCCGGCTCGAAGGAGGTAACTTTTCTAACTGTTCATCTTTAATGCGAATAAACATGCACTTTACCAAATGGTTACACGCCATAACACGCCGCTAAGGAAGGTGGAGGTAACGTAACGTAGCTTAGCAAAGCCAGCGTCACTTCTCTGAATCTACCTGACAGACACTCCCCCAGTGTCACCTTTATAAAGCCATTGTGTCTGCTCACCTGTCGTGCTGGTTTAGCTCAGTGGTTACTTCGAACAAATTCTAGTTGAATACTGCTCTCCATCCCTCCCCGGGATCGAACCACGGGCGCTGTCCAGTGCTTTTGCCTTCTCTCTTTTTACAAACATCAAAACACATTTACAGTCCTGTAAAGTAGTTTTCTCACGACACATCTGCTTAAATCTCATTTCGCGGATCTTTCCCCCTCGGGTATCAACCAGTGTTTTACTTCCTGGGCTGAACCATTGGAGGCCACTACAACCACCACCAACAACAGACAGGGGGACCTGTATAGTCTCCTCCAATTACGTTGCTCCCATTTCCATCTTACTCCATCTTTGCTGACAGCCAATCAAGATGGCTCTTCTCCAAAACTCATTCCGCCGGACTTCAGGTGTCTTTCCCTACGAAAGGTAAATATATCGCTCGCTAATATCGTTGCATTCTGTCAATTATCTAGCATGGTCAAAAAAATAAATACGATAACGACAACGTATTGACTTAATAAACACTGACTTGAACAAACAAAGGGAACGAGAAACCGAATGAGACAAATATTAAAACCTTCTAATTTCTCGATAACAATGATCTACGTAGACTTACTTTCGAGTCCGAATCAATCGTTAGCATCAATGACAATATTAAGAAATGTAATCTTACATTTGTAGGTGAAACTTGCTTTAGGCTAGGCCCTCTTGTGGCACTTGTACGTCAATTCAGGTGTGTGCTTGGACTCCAGATCCTTCGATAGCTGGTTCAAATCCGGCTCGAAGGAGGTAACTTTTCATCTTTAATGCGAATAACCATGCACTTTACCAAATGGTTAGATGCCATAACACGCCGCAAAGGCGTTGTATTTACCTGACAGACACTCCCCAGTGTCACCTTTATAAAGCCATTGTGTCTGCTCACCTGTCGTGCTGGTTTAGCTCAGTGGTTACTTCGAACAAATTCTAGTTGAATACTGCTCTCCATCCCTCCCCGGGATCGAACCACGGGCGCTGTCCAGTGCTTTTGCCTTCTCTCTTTTTACAACATCAAAACACATTTACAGTTCTGTAAAGTAGTTTTCCCACCACACATCTGCTTAAATCTCTTTCATTTCGCGAATCTTTCCCTCTCGGTTATCAGCCTTCGTGTACTTCCTGGGCTGAACCATTGGAGGCCACTGCAACCCACTATAGGTAATAGGTAAAACTACATTTCGCTTTTATTTTGAAGTTTTGAAACACAGTGTGTAGTCCAACTATCATACAGTTCCATTATAGTCAATTCAGGTGTGTGGTTGGCCTTCAGCCCCTTCGATAGCTCAGTTGGTAGAGCGGAGGACTGTAGAGTTCTAAACATCAGACATCCTTAGGTCGCTGGTTCAAATCCGGCTCGAAGGAGGTAAGTTTTATGTTCATGTTTAATACCAATGAACACACTGTTTACCAAATGCTTAAGCCCAGGAAGTAGAACTCGAAGGTTGATACCTGAGAGGGAAAGATCCGCGAAATGAAAGAGATTTAAACAGATGTGTGGTGGGAAAACTACTTTACAGAACTGTAAATGTGTTTTGATGTTGTAAAAAGAGAGAAGGCAAAAGCACTGGACAGCGCCCGTGGTTCGATCCCGGGGAGGGATGGAGAGCAGTATTCAACTAGAATTTGTTCGAAGTAACCACTGAGCTAGACCAGCACGACGGGTTAGCAGACACAATGGCTTTATAAAGGTGACACTGGAGGAGTATCTGTCAGGTAGATAGAGAGAAGTGACGCTGGCTTTGCTAAGCTACGTTACCTCCACGAGCCTTAGCGGCGTGTTATGGCGTGTAACCATTTAGTAAAATGCATGGTTATTCGCATTAAAGATGAAAAGTTACCTCCTTCGAGCCGGATTTGAACCAGCGACCTAAGGATGTCTGATGTTTAGAACTCTACAGTCCTCCGCTCTACCAACTGAGCTATCGAAGGGGCTGAATTCTAAACACACACCTGAATTGACGTACAAGTGCCACAAGATGGCCTTAGCCTACCGCAAGTTTCACCTACAGGTGTAAGATTACATTTCTTAATATTGTCATTGATTCTAACGATTGATTGATTCCAAAAGTAAGTTCCCTTTGTTTTGTTCAAGTCAATAGTTGACTTAATACAATATTATAACGAATGTGTTTTGCTTCGATTGTAAATACTCATTCGAAGTAACCACCGAGTTAGACCACCGTCATAATGTAACGTCATGGAGACATGGGTGTGACGGGGGATTAGCTCAAATGGTAGAGCGCTCGCTTAGCATGCGAGAGGTAGCGGGATCGATGCCCGCATCCTCCAATATTCCTTTTGAGAAGTATATTTATCTCGTTTTGTTTTTGCTCACGTGACATTGTTTGTGCTTAACGAAGATGGGGCATGAAGGGGGATTAGCTCAAATGGTAGAGCGCTCGCTTAGCATGCGAGAGGTAGCGGGATCGATGCCCGCATCCTCCAATGTTCCTTTTGAGAAGTATATCTTTCTGTATTTCTTTTCGCTCACCTGACATAGTTTGTGCTTAACGAAGACGCCATCACGCCAATAATATTAGATATTAATATCTAGCCAACGGTAAGTGTTGGGAGAACAGTATCAATACAACGCATAGGTATTTATGCTTGTTTGGCTGGAGTTTGTGTAAATTTCTGAGACGTTTGTCTCGTTTTTTTATTCCCGTAACCAGTTTCGGTAATGACTGAAATAACTCAAATCCAGACACCATTGTATACCCCGCAGCGGGAGGAACGTGATTGGTCAAAAGTAAGCCCACAGGTCGAACGTGATTGGCTGATGTGGGCTTACTTTGGGCTTACTTTGGGCTTACTTTGGCGGAAAAGGCAGGATGCAGGAACGGTAAAGCGAGAGGTAGTGGGATCGATGCCCGCATCTTCCAATGTTTCTTTTTGTTTTCTTTTTGTATCTCTGTATTTTTCGCTCACCTGACATCGTCTGTGCTTAACGAAGACGCAATCACGCCAATATTTTAGCCTCTCGCTAACGGTAAGTGTTGGGAGAACATTATCAATAAAACGCTCCGTTAAGAGACAGCGTAGGTTTCATGTTTTTTGAGACGTTTGTCTCGTATTGTATTCCCGTAACCAGTTTCGTGAATGACTGAAATGACCTAAATGCAGGCACCAACAGCCACTAAAAGACCATGAACTATGAGTGTGTATATGTAAACATGTCAGACATGCTAAGGCAGCACGGGGGATTAGCTCAAATGGTAGAGCGCTCGCTTAGCATGCGAGAGGTAGCGGGATCGATGCCGCATCCTCCAAACTATTGCTTTCTTTACTTCCAAAGCGAAAACCCTTCCCCGAGTTTAATATTACTATCTTGAAGTATGGAAAGGAAACCTAAGTGTCTAATACGTTTATATGAACTATTATGCTCTTCTACAGAGCTCCTGAATTCTGGAATTGTGTTTGTTAATGATGTGCACCAGTATTGTCTTGAGATGACACCTTTTCTTGAAGGTCTCAGTCTTGTCAGAATCTGGATTTTATTTCAAGGCCGCTCAAATTGACAACTGCGGGGATATCAGCAGTGTTTCCCATTAATCACCTCATAATGTCTAATTTGTCCTGGCAGTCTCATAATGAACTGAATATATTTTACACTACACTATTACACTTGGTGGAAGTAAGAGGCAAACAAATGACAGTGAAAGCGGCTGAGAAACTGTTCAGAAAGTTGTTCTATTGTCTGTAGTTACAGACAATAGAGGGGGGGCAGAAAAAAACTAAAGAGACGACAGAGAACCATGGGCTTCTGTAGTTAGATGAAAGTAGCCTGGACTGTTTTTATGGATCTTTGCAAAAAAGATAAGGGCCTGTCAACATAAGTGTTTAATTCCATACATTTAATTGTATTCAATAAAATCAGACATGCAGAGAAGTGGGAACATAAAGAAAGAAAGCTTTCAGGTTAGCAGCGCTGTTACAACACGCACGCTCTGGTTTTATCATACAATCAACATGAGTTGACATTGAAGTGAAAACCCAATCAAACACAGTCCCCCCCCGCCCCCCCCTCCCAACCCCCCAAAATATATGAGTCCTCAGCGTTTGTGTTTCGACAGTGTCACTGATGAAGAGGCCAGCCCGCTTGGTTTGGTTTGGAAGCAGCGTCTCGAACCAATCAGCATGTGGAATAAGTCCCGGCGCGGTCTCCTCATTGGCTCGCTTCCTGCTGCTCCATGTGTCCAAAAGCAAAAGGTATCCATTTGTTTTTGTTTTTCTCAGTGTCAGTGCAGAGTTACAGCAAGCGGGGAGCAAGCAGGCGAGCATCCCGGCAGCAGGTCTGAGTGCAGGAGGAGTCCGTCTGCTTGCTGCCTGGTGTTCACCGCTCACATGAAGTCGTCTGAATCGTAACCGTCCTGCAAACAACATGAAGCAAAGCAGTAATTAATGTGAAAGCATTACCAGAGCTTCACATCTTTTTCTGCTTCATTGAGGCGATTAATCTAAATAATAGTTTATTTAATGTTTATTTGATACTGACACCATCTCATACCGTTAAATAGAAAAACACATCGCTGTACATAAAAGACCCGTTCACGAAAACAAAATATAGATGTGGAGATCTGTCCTCACCTCATTAGTCTTCATGTTTTCACATCTCATCAGTGAAGTATAGTTCCTAGAGAGAGAAACAAAGCATATAACAAATCCATAAATGTAAAGAAGATTTTCTTCAGTCTAACTTTACTAATGTCACGAGGAAAACTATATAAAAAAACCCCCAAAACAACTAAAAAACAGGCTTTGTTCAGAGTTTAAGGACCTACTTGAGGTCCTCCACCTCTTTTTTTTCCTCTTCTGCTCCTCCTTCTCCTCTCCTCTTCTGTTCTTGGAGCTGAGCCTTCTTCTCGTTCCTCTCCTCTCTGTCTCTCGACTCTTTCTTCCGCTGCCCAGGTCAGGGAAGCGTTCGTCTTTCGTCTTCTCCAGGCGGTTTACGATCTCGTTGACCTTCTTCTCCACGGCCACAATTTTCACCTGGGAAAACACATCGCGAGCATGAAACACCTGAACTGAACTGACAGTGACGAGAACAGACTCGTGATGAAGCTCAGAGGTAACGCTCACTGGTGTAATCCATTACAGTTAAGAGTGGACAGACCTCTTTCTGTCGATGGAAGCCGATCTGTCCCACGTCCATGTCTCCGGTCTTCTTCAGGTTGGCCCATGGTGTGTAAACCACATTGATGTTGTTCATCTTGCAGCCTGACAGCACACAACATAGTTTGCTTTAAACATACAATGAAGATAAGGTAATACTGCATGTGTCACTCATAAAGTAACAGGGAAAAAAAGGCTTTGACAGGATGATTTCTCTGTGTACTTGTGGCATGCAGGTTTGAGGATGACCTTTTAAATATAGCAGTGTGGATCACAGCTCATTGTGAAACTTGAAACCTGAGATCTTTTACCTTGGATGCTGTTGTTTTTCACCAGCTGTGCACAGTCTATCAGCACTTCCGGGGGGATATCATTTATTGTATGACCCTAGAAAAGACAGAGGAATCGGCACTACATTCAACTAAAGGCATCAGTATACTTTAAACTAAGTGGTTGGTGGATCTTTGTCAAGACATGCAACTAGGTGTGAATGTGAGCGCGAGTTTGTCTCTATGTACTTGCCCAGGGTGGGTGTACCTCGCCTCTTACCTTTGGCAGTCTCAGATAAACGTGAGCTGAAGACAGTTTGTCCACATGAAACCTGAACATGAAAACAGCTGTTCATCGTACTGATTTTTCTTGGTAATAATGCCACCAGATGTTTTTATTGTAAGCTTTTTAAAGTCTCACCAGATGTCTTCAGGCCAGCCGTACTTTATCAGATCCTCATCTGCAAAAACACAATCAGTAAGTTAAAGGTGATGTGGCTTAATTTATGACAACACACACACGCTTTATATAAAAGCACATCATCAAGTATTAGCGTGTGTGTGTGTGTGTGATAACTCACTTACTCTCATATTTGTCTTTCCCCATGTAGATCGTGTAGGGAGGGTTCACCGCTGAGAGACGAAGCACAGACACACAGTCACAGACATTAATGTGGCACAAACACATAAAACAGCTTTAAAGAGAACAGGCTAAACAGGCTAATGGCTAACATCTGTGCGAGCTTTACTCACCGGCACTTGTGAAGTAAAACACCATTTTAAGTGAATTAAAACTCGCCAATAAAAGATGAAGAGTTTATTATTCGAGAGCTGCCACGTTATTATTATGAACAAAATCAAATATGATGAGCTGTGTGCCGACTGAGCGCCGCCGCTGTCACTTTTCGCGTGTACGAGCTGACCCGGGAAGTTGTTGCTCAGCTGCAGCAAGCTACAGAGAGTTAGCATGACGCAGATCGGAAGTACCCAAACTTGTTTTACAAAATAAAAGCTCGACATTCTATAAATTTGCCATTGGCTTGTATGGAAGGGAATTTCTCACACACAGTCCCACACACACATCGTTCCTAATATATTATAAAAAAATAATTATAATCTTTAACAATACAGTATAACAATCGGATTACACTACTTGTACAGATTGACTTCCAGGATGATGCAGAATTTTTTAATGTGATAACAATGATAAAATAATATAATAATAATATTGCACTTCTAATTTAGTTTTTTTTTCTGCTGCTTTCCACCTTTGATCTACTGAACATAGAAGTGGATCTAACAGGGTTTATGATTTAGAGTTTAAAATTCTATACGTTAATGAAAATAACAACAATATATAAGTAATTAAGGGGGGGGGGGTGTTTAGGACTGCTTGGATGCTTTGAAAAGAAAAGTAACAGTATTGTCTGAATATGTCTACAATCACTTTTTATTTTGACGGCATGGACCGGAAGTCGTTTGACGCTTTTACAGCGGTAACTCGATGACTGGAAATTGTGTTTCCGCTTCCGGTCCTGTCTACTTGAGACTGGCGCGCGCTGTTCAGAACATTGAAGAATCGCACGCGGGCAGACACGAGACCCCGCCAGAGCCCCGCAAACTCCAACAGTTATTATTTTATGAAAGACGACAGAGCCGTGCTCGGTAAGACAGATTAATGCGCATTGTTCTATAGTGCTAGATAGTTTTCTACTGAAATGGCGTAACTGTTTAACTGATGTAAACGGTTAAACGTTAGTTCAACGTAAAGTAACTGACGATTCATTTTAGCGATAAAACACGGAAACAAACATCAGGCTTCTGTTAATACACGAAACTCCTGATCGATACCGACGCGTTAGTTTGTTTTGTGTCGATGGAGTCACTTTTGTGCGAGTTTATCATCCCGCCAATTATCCATTCACCTCCACTTCAGCTGTTCAATAAGGCTAAGCTAACACAAGCTAAACACTAGCTACACTCACGTCCAGTTATTGAACATTTCTGCAGGACGAATGAAGAATTGTTAAATAGTGAACTATCATAGACAATGTTCCCTGTCTATATAGATATTTCTGCCCGTATTTTAACCAAGTCACCCTCACCGTGAGCTGGATTCAAACCTACGGCCGAGCCAAAGCAATGGTCCTTTTGAAAATAACTCTAGACCCAGCCATTGTTGTCAAAACAGTTGGCAACAAAAAGTGAGTAACCTCACAGTGAACATGTCTAAACTGTGCCCAGAGTGTCAATATTGAGTGTGACACACCATTATTACACTAGCACTGCTTTCACCCTCCAGGACATGGACTTCACCAGAGGCTGCAAAGGTTGCTGCTGGAGTCCTCTCTCCCTCTCCTCCATGGTGACGTTACAGAGCAGGTGGACGATGGCTCCTCCATTGTCTGCTGCAGGATGCCTCGCAGGTGCTCCACTGGGTCTAGATCTGGAGAGTCCACCATCACCTTTACCTTCAGCTTCTCAGCAAGACAGTTGTCATCTTGGAGGTGTGTTTGGAGCCCAGTTCCAAAGGGTGGGATGGGGGGTAATGCTCTGCTTCAATGTTCTGCTCCCTGGTGGCAGCAGCGGGGCCGTCTGCCTGGCTGCAGGATGGGAGGACAAACTGATGCTGCGGGCCAGGATGTTGAGGGAAGGAGCTCCAGTTTCTCCTGCGGGGCCGGAAGCTGATCGGGTGCCATGGGAATCTTGTGAGTTGGAGCATTCCCTGTGAAAGGACACTCATCTCCTGAGTCTTCTTTCTCCGTTGAAACCTGAGAGAAGATCATTTGTGTTAGAACAGTGGTTCCCTCAAATGGGGGTACTAGTACCCTGGGGGTAGTGATGGGTAGATGAGACGTCATGAAGCGTTTCAACACATTGCCAAACTGTATTGATACTGTGTCACTGATATTGACACCTGCTGGACCTTAAAAGATCCTACAGGTACCTAGTTGACTAGACTCAACTACAACTGATTTGATGACCTAGTATACACAGTAATATAATATTTAAGTCATTGTATTTAGATTGTATCATTTCATATCTTCATTTAAGTTTAGATAACCTGAAAAATCTAAGTGAACGTGTTGTGAATGAGGAGATGACCTTTGGCAACATTTGTTTTGATGTCTAAAAATTACACAGAGTAAAACCAAAATCAAATCAACATGTTTAAATTAAAGATTAAATAAATTTGGGTATAGCAACTAATACTTTACTACCTTTCTGGTTGGCAAAACATATGAGGGCTCAAGGACCTGAACCAGTTCCCTGAACCCTTCACTCTCAACAATGCTGAGGGGCTGGCAGTCCTTCAAGATAATACTCAGCACAGCCTCATCCAAAATCTGCTTCTTGGAAGCTTGATGGTGAAAAATTAAGTAAAGAATAATAATAATTATAATTAATAATAATTATCAAAAAAGCAACTGTGAGTAAGTTGCAGAATTGCTGTATACCTGAGTTTATCCTGGGTGTATCTGGGACTTCATTGTCATGCTTGGCCCTATAATGCCTCAGCATTCAAGAGGTGGATTTGTTTAAATACGATAGTTCTGTCGAACAAATGCAACATTTAACCTGCAGAAAATAATACAAATAGTAAACTATGAGACTTTGAAATGAATTTGAATTCAGATAGATAAAGTGGAAACTCTGAGAGGAGCAGGATGAAACAACAAGGAAATTAAAACAAATACTTTATTTTCTGATATGACATCAAAATGGTCCCACACGGCAGAAACCTTTAGTTTTCCCTGAGGACGCTCCATAGTAGTTGGTTGTAATGCGCAAAAGATTAGAGATTCTTTTGGCAGATGCGCTTCCTTATAAACACAATTTGGTGCGTCAATGTCAGTTCGAAACAGTTCCCGCATCGGTCACGTGACTTGTCAAAGCGACGCGCACAACCGACACGGGGTGTTGCTCTATGGGCTCGACGCATCAGCGTTGCCGGACCCATCACTACTTGGGGGTAACTGAAGGCTTTCCAGGGGGTACATGAGCGCTGCCAAATAATGCACCTGACCTACCATTGAATGAGTGTCCTCTGGTTTATCTCAAAAAGCTGGAGCGTGGTCTCCGCCATGAGCCTGGGAGTGTTGAGCACCAGCTCCCGGATGTGGTGGTAGTTCCCCAGGATTTTTGACCATCTGGGGGTGGAGACTCCAGACTTCTTGGTGGGCGACTTGTGCACACTGCACAGCTTGGCGCATATGGCCTCAGTCAAGCGGCTGGTGCTGGGCCACTGTGCTGGACCCCCAGGATGTCCAATCAAGCAGCGCTTGACACTCTCCACACCAGGTGTGACTCCAGACTGCTTCGGAGCCTTAAAGCGCCCACTTGTGAGCCGCACCTGATGGCGAGGCTGGTAGTTGACACGCTGCTTGTCAACCTCAGGGAGAGCTGTCCACAGCTGGACGATTTGGGTCACCTGGAGGTCAGTGACATATGCAGCCTCACGGAGATCCACCAGGTAAGCCGCTAAATCCTGGACCTTGTCCCACCCAGCGATCCAGTCCGGTCCAATCACTGCTCTCTAGTAAATGAATTGATTAATATTAATATATGTGAAATAAAATGTCATTGAGATTGGATTGAAATAGTTATTAAAGTGTCTTACCTGAGCCTCGTCAGGCATACTGCTGGATGGCACATCAGCAGGTAATGCAGGGGCCTGAGGACGAGAGGGTGGAGGAGGAGAGGCCTGAGGACTTGTTGATGAGGGCCTGCTCTGCAGAGCACGGGAGGGGTCATCCTCATACAGAACAGGAACTGTGATGTCCTCCATGCTCTCTTCAACAAAGCCCTCATCTTGGAAGTCCTCATCATTGACTTCCTCCACCAGCCTGTCCTCCTCCTCTGGGTTCTGGAGCACTGGAGTCAGTTCCTTGCCAGTCTGGCTGTACAGGTACTCCATTCCCAGCAATTCACCTAGGAAAAACCCCCCAGAAAAAAGTAAAGTATTATTAATATTTCATCCAATACATTAAAGGTTACATTGATAAATGTAAAACTCAATTAAGGTGTTCTTTTTCATGTTGAATGGGGGATAATTTCTTACCCGTGTACGCTCCAGGGGTGCGATAGCGCTCATCCCAGGATCTCCCTAGCACCTTTTGGCTGAGCTGGTCCACCGCCTCTCTCAGGGCACTGCCATAGGAGCGGATGGAAGGTGCTCCCTTCACGGCGTCCTCCATCCGGTCATCATTCCAGCGCATCAGCCCTTCCAGAAGATACGCCTGGAAATGCGCATCACTGGCACTGGTTCCTTGTGAAATACACAAAGAGGCATGTCACATTTGTAAAAGATATGCAGCACAGCTCCACGTCGCCTTTCTTTAAGGTGCCCGTCTTTATGTAGAGCTGGAAGTCCTGTGGGTCTTGGATGCAGCCAAGGTGTTTCTGCTGTTCCTTCCATATCTGCTGGATCCATTCATGGTCCAGCAGAGGAACACCCAGAGTGTCGTTCCCATTTGGACTGTCAAACAGACTGATCAGTGACCCGATCAGTCTGTTGGTCTCCTCCACCCCTCTGGTCCTCCTCCTGCAGTGCAGCACTGGACACTATGTACACGACACAATATATACACTATATACAAGTTCACTTTTTAAAAAATTTTGTTTAGTTGCTCTCTGTGCCTCCAGCCACTCCTCCAGAGTCTTCCCTTCTGAGGCCTGTGGGCAAAAGGTGGCGCTGCCATAACGGCTATGGCCAAAGTCTTTTGTTTTTGGCTGCCCACACTTGCCACAAGTGTCGTATGCCACCCCCCTGACATACTTCCTCTTGGGCACTCCACTCTCCTCCTCAAGGGCCCGCCGTCGTCTGTTCCTCTCTGTGAAGCGAGACACAGGAGGAGCAGGGCCTGGACCGGGTGTTGAGACACCAGGAGCTGCCAGCACCAGTGACAGTGTCTTGTCAGTGTTTAGTACAAAGTACCCTGACTGAGTGGACGTGGACGGCTGTAGCAGTGCCTCGTGCTATGGGGGTGGGTGTAGTGGGGGTGCTCCCTGGTGGCAGCAGCAGACCGTCTGCTTGGCCGCAGGACGGGAGCCTGTCCCTCCAGATTAGGAGGGAGGACAAACTGGTGGCAGCGGGGCCAGATGTTGACGGAAGGAGGTCCAGTTTCTCCTTCGGGGCCGGAAGCTGGTCGGGTGCCACGGGAAATCTGGTTTGCTGGAGTCAGTCCCTGTGAAAGGACACTCATCTCCTGGGTCTTCTGCCTCCGTTGAAACCTGAGGGAAGATCATTTGTGTTAGGCAGTGGTTATGTGGGATACTAAAACCCTGCGGGTATTTGAAGGCTTTCCAGGGGGTACATGAGTGCTGCCAAATAAATGCACCTGACCTACCATTGAATGAGTGTCCTCTGGTTTATCTCAAAAAGCTGGAGCGTGGTCTCCGCCATGAGCCTGGGAGTGTTGAGCACCAGCTCCCGCATGTGGTGGTTTGGTTTGGCCCCTCCAGACCTGGTGTTTGCTAGAGTCTTTGCCTCCCTCGAGGGCACCATCAGCGGTCCGGTTGAACTAGCTGACTGGCGACGAAAAGCTGAGTATGCGTACTTTATCTGAATGAAAAAAAGAAAAGATTAGCTCTAGTTATCTGAAAGATACCTGAATATGGGTCAAAGATTGTTTGTTGATTGTAGGATATTTTGAAATATCGTATGAATTGTGTGAAAAGTGTTACCATTACAAAAAAAATCTTGAGTAATCTTTCTATATTTGCAATATTTATATTGTTCATTCTGTTTACACTGCTATATTTGCCATATTTATACTTTATTTATACTTTTAACTCGCATATATTTTTATGTTATGTATCACATGTCGTGTATATTGCTGTTTGCACCAGGAACATAATGGAAATGCTATTTAAAAATTCTCTGTATGTACTGTACGCATAGCAGCATTGACAATAAAATTGATTGAACTTAATAAGTGAGAATTGTAGATTATTGTGAAGCACTGTATGAATTTGTAGGATATTAAAGCAAAGTGTAAGATTAGCTGAAATTTGTATGAAAGATAAGAGTTTTGGGATGTTTTGAATTATTGTATGAATTTGTTGAATATTGTTGGGAATTTCCTAATGGGGAAAAGGGCAGATTGAGTTATTAGCAAAAAGAAGATGATATTAAAGTTAATACATAAGTTAATAATTACAGGGCACCACCCTGAAATCAGGGACTAATAATCAAAATATGGTTGACTTCATTCACTCTGTACGACATAAAGAGACCAGCATGGATAAACAATATGACCTTATCTACATCAGAGAATAAAGTTTGTGTGTGTGTGTGTGTGAGAGAGAGAAACGTGCACAAGAAATGTGTGGACTCCCTGTGGTCCCAACAGTATGGTAACGTGAGATTACCTGCAAAAAGTTATCTGAAGAAAATAGAAAAGACTGCTAACTCTAGTTATCTGAAAGATACCTGTATATGGTTCAAAGATGAGGGCGCAACTTTTTAGTGTTTCCACTTGATAAATCACATAATATAATACACTAAAAACTGGTCAGTACAAAACTGTATCATTCAGTACAACACCAATTAAGACATTGCAGTAATTCTTGCACACAAACAAGATTAGCAACTAGAAAAATAGAGAAATTTTGAGTGTGCTTGACTCTGGCCTTGTCGCCCCCATACATCTTTTATTTTGAAGGGAGTCTTATTTTGAAAGACTTTTGTCTTGTCTGTGTGCGTGTGTCAGCGAAAGCCAAACCGTATTTCCAATCATTTGAACTGGGTTCACTTTTAGCATCTTGAGCGCTTCCTGGTTGTCTACATATATATATATTTTGTGGCTAAAGTTAAGAAATTGGACCTGAACATGGGAGTCGATTAGCGGCTGTGGGTTGGTGTTGCTAGTTATACACCACATAACATTGTGGTACAATTTCTTGTCATGGCAAAATAATACAATACCAAGTAATACGCTACTTACCAAAGCACAGACTCATTGTCAGAGAGAAAATGATTGCGAGCGCGGCGTTCCAATATATACCCCGCAGCAGGAGGAACGTGATTGGTCAAAAGTAAGCCCACAGGACGAAAGTGATTGGTCAAAAGTAAGCCCACAGGTCGAACGTGATTGGCTGATGTGGGCTTACTTTGGGCTTACTTTGGCGGAAAAGGCAGGATACAGACACGCTCAAGCAAGAAGCGACAGGTAGCGGGATCGATGCCCGCATTCTCCAATACTCCTTTTGAGAAGTCTATTTGTCTTTTTTTCACTCACCTGACATCGTTTGTGCTTAACGAAGACGCCATCACGCCAATAATATTAGATATTAATATCTAGCCAACGGTAAGTGTTGGGAGAACCTTATAAAAAAACACATAGGTTTTTATGCTTGTTTGGCTGGAGTTTGTGTAAATTTAAGACGTTTGTCTCGTATTTTTATTCCCGTAAACAGTTTCGTTAATGACTGAAATAACTCAAATCCAGGCACCATTGTATACCCCGCAGGGAGGAGGAACGTGATTGGTCAAAGTAAGCCCACAGGTCGAACGTGATTGGCTGATGTGGGCTTACTTTGGGCTTACTTTGGCGGAAAAGGCAGGATACAGACACGCTCAAGCAAGAGAAGCGAGAGGTAGCAAGATCGATGCCCGCATTCTCCAATACTCCTTTTGAGAAGTCTCTTTATCTTTTTTTCGCTCACCTGACATCGTTTGTGCTTAACGAAGACGCCATCACGCCAA
>JABGLX010000387.1:0-29880 GCA_014281875.1 Nibea albiflora | reverse complement strand
TTACTTTCAAAGAACTTAAGCACTTAAAGTAATCTGCTTCGTGCAGCTTTCCTCACCTGCTCTTCCTCTGGACGTGTTTGTCTGCTCTGATGTCCACTTACGACTAGCAGCGTTTCACTTTTCCCGTCCTTCTCTCTGATGCTCTCAAGCCTCGTTGAGCTTCACAGTTCAATCTTAACACAAAACACTGACGAATAATTCAGTCCAACCACATTTTCCTCAACAAACTGCGCTCACGCTGTTGACAAATGGAGAAACTACATTTTAATCCCAAACAAACTTTACAGCCGTCGTTAGCATTAGCCAATTAGCACAAAAAGTTAAGCAAGGTTGGGAATGTCATTAGTTTTGCTGGAATCGCCGGTTTTTAGAATTCGTCCTGGCAATTTCACGACAAACCATCTAATATTTGCGAAGACGCTTCACTCTATACCAGAAAGTCTGGTGTTTTTTTATCCTCTGGGGAACATGAACGTTTGTGAAGATAAATGCCAGAATAGATAACTACAGGAAAAGTCTGAGGATTGACAAAATCATGAAAATGTATCTCATCAGAACAATGAATATCTGCACCAAATTTAATAATACTATACAAAAACTTCACTAAAACACTCTAATCAGTGGGATTCATCCTCTGGGGATCGTGAATGTCTGTACAAAGTATCATGGCAGTCCATTCAATACTTTCCAAGATCTCTCATTAAAAGCCCATCATGTCAACCTCCTGCTGGCAGTAGAAGAAAGCACTAGCATCAGTAGCAGTTATCCTCTGGGGATCATGAATGTCTGTACAAAGTGTCACGATGATCCATTCACTCGCTTTTGAGAGATTTCTGTCTGGATAAAAGCGACGGGACCAACTGCCAAAGTTCTGTTGGACTTCCGTTGTTGTTAATCAACGATTGATGCGTTAAAATAGATCCCAGTGACCTGAGAGTGTCCAGAAGGAGCCTGGTTCGTCTCCCTTGAAATATAAGGAATGAAATAAAACAGCGATTCAGTCAGACTGTTATAAAATAGAACCTCGTGCAGGTCCAGGTCTTCACTCAGCAGTTTCTTCAGGATTACAGGAAAGGCATGAGACGGAGGAGGAGGAGGAGGCAGGAGAGGTGGGGAGGGATAGCATGGCGCTTATAGCGCTCCATTCCCACTGAATTTCCTCTTTAGTTTAGTCTCCCCAAGAGGGAACTTGTTTACTGTCAACACCGCTCTGATGTCACGGAAAGATTCCAAATGCCGGTGGGACGGAGAGAAATTGCGAGGGCGTCAGGGGAGGGGAAGTTGGGAAAATAGTAGAGGGGATGGGGGTTTACGATCACTCGGCTCGGGGTGGCAGCCGAGCAGAACATCGCTTACACATAAACACAAAAACACGCACATGCTGCCCCCCCCTTCACTCAGGGGGTCGGCGTCGGGGTCGTTGTTAGTTCCACGGATGCAGCGCGGCTCATCAACAAAACCGGAAATGAGATGTAAACAACACAGGGGTCACGCACTGAGAACACACACTCTGCAGACCGAAAAGCCATGTGTGTGTGTGTGTGTGTGTGAGAGGAAACACAAAGAGACCTTTGACCCCCCAGCAGTCCTTTTATGTGGGAGCAACACTTCAGAGTGTACATAACATTAGCCACTGTACATGAACCACACACACACACCCTCGTGCAAACACACATCTCACTGTCTAATAGCTCATTTGGAATGATAACAGGAAGTGTGTGTGATAGCAGGTGTGACATTTCATCGCAGCTGTTTGTGTTTATTCCTGGAAAGTCGGTCTTAAGACAAGACTAAGATCAGGTTTTATGAGAGAAAATGTTTTCTGGCCTCAACTCTCTGTGATTTACAGAGTCTCCTGATGGACAGTGAAGTAAACTGTAGCTGCTGTTAGCTCCGTCTGTTAGCCGGGCTGCCCGACTTTGTCCCTTTGTTTGTCTTCAGCCTAACTGACCTTTCCCGTGTCTCCTCTCAGCCTTCGCCAGCCTGCCTGGTCTCATGGAACACCTGTCGGAGAATTACAAGTACTGGAAGGGCTTGGACGAGATGAAGTGTAAGAGCTTGCGCCCCCCGCCTCCATCTTGACCGATTCCTCGTCGCCTCCTCTCATCCGTCACTTCTCCGAGCAGGGTAGGACAGCGAATGCAGCCCTGCAGCGGGTCAGTTAGTCTCTTCAGCTGTGATTCGACGGAGCTCTGCCCCCTCCAGCCACCCACCCACCCACCCCGGACACGTTCTCGGCCCGACGCTGGGCAAATCGCGGGTGGGGTGGACTCTGAGAGCAGACATCACTGACTGACGGACACTGAGACGCAGGTTCAATCTCAAATCACAGCCTCTTTTCTCGCGGTGGTTCTCGGTGGAGGTGGTGAACAGCCAGTGGAGAACAGGTTGTCATTTGAGCGCCCCCCCCCCTCCGTCGACTCTCTGTTGCCACTTTACGGCCCTGCTAATATTCCTGATAGCACCTGTGTGGACCTCATGGCTCACCTGACAATCCGCACCGTACATGTGTAACACACCGGAAACCTGCACTTTAGCTAATCCAGACACTTCAGTTTGTTTTTTTTTGCTTTTCACTGTTTTTCCTGATCTTTCCATTCTGCATCTGTCTATTGCTGTAAAAGAAATGTGGTAAATAAGATGGTGAACGAAGCTAGAAGCACTGACGGAGCGCCAAGAAGGATGTGTTCGTGCTGTCCGACAAATGTTTGTGCACTCAAAAGTTCCTTTTTTTCCAACAGCAAAGAAAAACGTGTGAAGGTGCTCAGCTGCACGGGAGGACAGACTGTGTCTGGGACCAAATATTTAGCAGTCCACGTCCCTGTTGGGTCGCGTACGGGAAGAACTTGTTGGGAAGATTTAAGAACAAGGGGGAACTCCAGAAAGTTAGCCAAGTACCAGGGTCCAATCAGACGGGGGGGAGAACCAGCCAGCCAGCCAACCAGCACACAGATTATCTAAAATGTCCAAGAAGGGCTGCATCTGTGGCGACTGCTCGATGTAAAGTTCACGTAGCTGTTGGTGGAAATATCTCACCTCCCTCCCCCCCAAAAAAAATCTACTGTTATGGTTACTTGTGTTGTCCGGTGAAGATCTTTGTACGAGGAACAGAATTGCACTGTATCAGAGCTGAGTAATATGAAACACACACACATAGCTTTGTGACACTAACTGTAGACATTCGAGGAAACAAATCTGACGTGCGAGTAGCCGAACAATGTCCGAGAGCGAGTGGCTGATTTTCAAATCATCTGGATTCAGAGAAACGGATGTGATTTTGTGTGATGTGTCTGCCCTCTGGTGGCTACACGCAGGTGCTGCAGCGGTGGTCCACAATCAGTAAAATCAGAGCCGAATCCACGGGGAATGAGTTTATTACCGCACTGTGATTAGAAACAACATAATTTATCATGTACCGGCTTTAATATTTCATAAACAAAGCATCCCTGTATCTTTCAGAGCACTTTTCCAGAACAAATGAAGGTGAATCACAGTGTTGTAAAGCTCGATCTCCAGCAGCGTATCGAACCATGTGATGTTATTTTGAACAAAAATTGGATTCAGACGTGTTAAATCTGCAGATTTCCATAAACTACCTGAGCTTACGAGTTCTAGTCCGAATCTGAATGACGCTCAGGAGTGGAGGAGGAGGACGCGTCGCTCTGTGAGTGTGTGTACAGTACGTGTGTGTTCAAATAAGGAAACGCACATTTACAGTATTAACCAAAGGCACAGAGAGCTACAGGTGCCTTATTCTTTGGTCATCTTTACAGAAACTAAAGTTTTGTTGTTTTTAAGCTCCTCGACTCCTCGGAAGAAGTAAAATCACAAGACAAGCCATATGTGTTTTAGATATTTCTTAAATAACAAACTCAATGAATGTGGCTCTGGGTAACGTTGCTTTATGGTCTGTGCTACAGTTTGGAGTCAGTGTCCTGAGTCCGGAGTCCTGTCACGACGGTCCTGATATTTTATCCTGTTTTTGTACAAATGTGAGCGTTTTTTAAAGAAACCAGACAGAATCAGGTGAATCAGGTGTGAATTCCACTATGGGTTTGTTCATGTGTCAGCACACAACCGGTCACACTCATGCATTCATCATGAAACGTAGTCATTTTACTGACGACCAAGGTCTTAATCAACGCCTTAATCCTGTCGCGTCTCGGTGTTTTAGGTCTGCTATTGTTGCAACACACTGTAAACTACCTAACGTACCTGCTGTTCTTGTAAATACTCACCTGATATATCAGCGGTTTGCTTTGCATTTTGCATAACTTGCTTATGTAAGCTGTTGTTTTTGTTTCGTTTTGGTTGTTAAATGTTGGCAGGGGGTGTTTTTTGACTTGAAACGTGGCTCCACCTCTAAATGTTTCACGACTGCGCTCACCGATCACGAGAAGATATTTTTGCTAGTCGATAATGAAAGATTTCTATTCACAGAGACAATTTACAGATTTTACACGTCAAGACGAACATGCCTTTTCTTTCCTGCGAGCAGCGATGACTGGAATGTGACGAGACCAATTAGATCAGATGACAGCCGGTCGCTTGACGCCTCGCTCGCTTCCGAGTCTACCGAGGCAGAACCAGATTGTGTAACCGCTTGTTGTGTAATGATAAGCCTTCATCACTTACAGTGATTTCTATTTCCTCTCTCTCTCCTTCATCTCCGACACTGATGGCCGTGGCTGCGGACAACGTGCCAATCCTGTGTTGTTTTTGTATAATTTATATATTAAAAAAAAAACAAGAATAATTAGAAAGTGATGTTCTATAAAAAAGGTACAAATTATTTTTCAAAGAAATTCATTATCGGCCATGAGATCTGTAAACGTGTGTTTTGAAAGATTTTACTGCCTCATGCATAGTTTAAAAAAAAAAAGACGAGCTTTCCATCAGAGTCACTTCAGATTTTGAGAAGATTCATTTAAGGGTTTGCTCTCTGGATTATGATGTCTTATTTTGATGTTTTCTGTCAAACACAGAAATGTATTGTGAGAGAGACGATTAAAGCATTCTTTAAATACGGACGGCGTCGCGTGAGTGTGCCATCGACGCATTCAGGGGATCGCTCTCTGCTGGCCAGCTGGATGGAGAGATTCATAACACTCATATCTGTCTGTTAAATATGAGAGAGATGCCTTTAATGAAGAATGTCCATATTGATCCTGTGGTCAAAGATGCACGGCTCCCACATCTTCTTAAACTTTAAATTCAAGGACTTTCCAGGATGAGTTCCCTCAAATTCAAGCACCCAGCGTGGCATAGTTAGCGACACAGACTGGGGTTAATTATTGTTACAAACAACTGAACTTTTCTAATGAGAACTAGAAGTTTAACTGACAATAAAAACATGCAGGCTGTTTCTGAGATGAGGCATTTTAATTTACAGTTCATTTAAGTTAAATACTTTCAGTGCAACAACGATTATATTCATATCATGAAAAGACAAACAGTCATCACAGTAGATTTAGATCATTTATGACTAACATCAATGGCAGCATCACCTGGTTAAGGCAGTCATTGGAGGGTTAAAGGTCAGAGGTCAGAGTCCTCCGTTCTCCTCCAGTTTATGGAAAAGTGCCAGGCTGCGCAGGTGAGACTGCCTCTCTCCGTCCTTCCACAGAATCAGCAGGTGGTCGGCCGAGCACGTGACCAGAACGTTCTCCTTGAAGCTCACAAACATCTGACGGGAGGAGCGAGCGAGAATCATAAAGCTGCACAGCGTGACAACAACAACACACTTTGTAGATCATAAAAAAAATCATACCTGGACCGCCCCCGAGTGTCCAATCAGATCGCCCGTCAGCTCCAGCGTCCTGATGTTCGGGACGTCCACGACCTTCTTTGACGGGGACCGGTCTGTTTGTTCGACCGGCCAAAAGTCCACATTCCAAAGAACCCTGACATGAATCATAGAGTAAAGAAGGCTTACATCAAAACAGCAGAAAATAACTGACGTTCCTGCAGCTTGGCCTGATGGACACTTAAAACCAAAACAAAACGCTCTGCAGGTCTGAGAGGAACTTAAAGGCCGAGCGATATTTCATTGTTAGCGCACACTTTCTCGTTCTGAGTTCTCGCTTTCCCAAAATCTCCACAGCGATTACGGGAAATACAGCGAGTCCTTTAAACGACCACAGGAGATGGGAGTGATTGATTTCTGGTTTCCTGGAGACTTAAAACAAAGGACAGACAGATAATGGCCCCCCGGTGATGATTAGCGGATGATGCAGAGTGTGTACTCTCCGGCCAACGTCGCCGCAGCTCTGCGCCGACCATCAAAGACAGCGCGACCACACACACACACACACACGCTCAACTTTAGAGCACCACACTTAAGTGGAAAACACAGCCGCGCTGAGTGCTGCTGCACACTTTCCTTTGATTTACACAATACCACATCTGGACTGCGTTACGTGCACCTCCACACATCAACACACACACACACACACACACACACACCAAAGTGTGAGTGCAGTGCAATTTACACCCTCTTTGAACTTTCTGATTCATATTTTCATGGAAGTGAACGTCATCCAGCGGAGGAAACCGTCTACTTCTTCTTCTTCTTGATACGCCTGCATGTTCGCACGGAGTGTGTGAACTACGCATGTAATATCACACCTGAAATCACATGTTTTGTTCTGTGTGTGTGTGTGTGTGTGAGTGTGTGTGTGTTACCTGCAGAGGCTGGTTCAGCAGGCAAAGGCAGGTCCTGGATCTCCCACATCCTCACGCTGCCATCTTCAGAGCAGGACATGAGCGCGCTGGAACAGAGGCGGCGTCACACAGACTGTTACTCACAGGAAGCTCTACTCTTTGTAAAGTGAAGCGTGTCAACACGTCATCAGGACGAATGTGTGCAGGTAGTGTTCTCTAAACACACACACACACACACACACAGTGACCTAACGAGTTCAACTGTTCGAATTCAAAGGTTTCAAATTTTATGAGAGTTCGTGGTGGCTCAGAGACAGAAGCGTGGCAGTGTCCTTCATAACAGGAAACTTCTGTCACATATAATCAAACCTCATGAACTGAACTGTGTTTTATTGATTGTGATCCTTTTGATTCATCTCGGATAAAACATTAACAGAAACCAGTCGATCGTTTAATCAGTCGCTGTTGTGTTGTAAACAGCTGACCGATGATCGATGAGCGACGCTCTGCACGGCATGACTGCGCTCAGTGTGAGCTTCACTCCAAGAAACAAACACGCTGACGAGAGCTGGACGTTTCTAAGACCAGGAGGGCGGCGGCGCCACTCGTGTGGACAACGAGTGGAGTGCACGCTTCTTGCACTTCTCAATCCAGACTGATGGAGGTTCAGGATGACACACACGGGTCACGAGAGATGATTAACAGAAGAAGCAAACTTTGTTTAGACTGATAATCTGTGTTTTTTAAATGACTGAATCATTTTATGTCTTTTTATTCTAATAAAATGTAAAAAATCTGGTTTTGGTTGAAGCTGGCTGAGACGTTGTTGTTGTACATTTTGTCAGCGGCAAATCAAAATATCACCTGTTGAATGAATCATCCTGCAGCTGCGATATATTTACCTGTCAGATAACAGCATGGTGTGTAAGACATTCGAGTCGTGGGCGACCTTCCGGTAAGCCACCACCGTCTTGGTCAGAACGCTGTACACGTACAGGCCGCTGCCCACGGCGGCGAGGATGTGCTACGAAACACGCAAACCTTCGTTACTAACAATCCCATCAGGAGCGCCCGCTCACACCCCGCCGTCCTTCCTCACCTTCCCGTCGGTGGGTCAGATGCTGAATGGACATCTCGCTGGGTTTGGGAGCGGCCAGTCGTATTTCGGACTGAGCGCAGGTGTGCGACTCCTCCCACAGGATGTGCTCGTAGGCGAGGGATGTTTCCAATCGACGGCAATCCATAGGATCAACTCGCCCGCGTGGGACCCGCTGGCAAACAGCCCGTCTGAGGAGGAGGAGACGGTGAGGTATGCATGATGAAGAGTACGAGGATCGCTCGCTTTGATTTTCACAGTGAGACTCACCGTTGACGTTTATGAGAGCTCGTATCTGGTCCTGGTGGTCGGACAGACAGCGGATCTCAGCCAACCCGACAGAGAGGAGTCAGTGGAAAACGTCAGCCTGTAGATCACTGCAATGACGAGACCTGTTTTTATCTGTTTGCTCCTAACTTTGAACACCAGTGTTGTCAGGATTCTGTCGCTCACCGATCTCTTTGTCCATCGCGCTGCCAGGCAGTTCTTGGGCAGCTCGATCAGAGCGGTGCTATTCCTGCAGAAAAGCCCAAACGGCGACGACAACATTAATCAGTCTGTGGCAAACAGCGGCGTCGGACCCGCGAGCGCTTTATTGTGACAGTCCGTGTCTCCTCACCGGTGTCGCTGTGGTTCTGTCTGTGACACTGCAGCTGGAAGTCTGCGTTCCACACGCAACAGTTCTTCCCCGCCGGAGACCCACACGCTCAGCCGCTCCAGCACCAGCAAACACTGAGAAAGACACGCAGCCCGGATCAGCACACGAAGCGCACACACACACACGCAAAAAGAAAACAAATATAATTAGCCTATGGTCGCTGCAATTAACCTTAATCTCTGATCACGAGGAAGGTAATTACCATTTTATCTTAAATCATAACTGTCAGGACAACCTTTAGTGTCAAACATTTTAATTAGTATGCTGCATGTCTTACCAACGCAGAGTTAATTGCTCAGGAGGTTGACTGAAAAACATCCAAGAAAATCTAACGTGAAGGACCGACACGCACTCTAAACAAGCTGGAACTTCCCGTTTCTTGGAAAACGGTTGCTATTCCAATCTTTTACAATCTTCAGCTCTAAGAGGTTTTTCTGTAGCTCGAGGGGTGAATCCATCGGCCTGACTTTAAGCACTGAGCTCATTTCATTTCATTTGGCTCCTGGTGCGATAGAAGCAGTGACGTCACCGTCATTTCTAACTGTTACCTTTACGGGAGACTGAAGGTCTGAAATGGTCTGAACTCTGTTGCCTGTATCAGGATCCCACAGCTGATGAGTAAGATTCAGAAAAATCACTGAGAGACTTACATATGAGTCATGTAGTGTGTGTGTTTGTATCAGGATACACTGAGGCTTCGGTCTGAGGAGGCTGTGATGAGCGAGGTGTGCGATGTGACTCCATTGTTACAGGTGAAGGTGGTCATGGCTGTGATTTGCTGAGAATGGCCCCTCAGCTCTTGCAGCCTCTCGCCGGTCTAACAGCCAAGAAAGAAAAAGAAAAAAGCAATTAGTGCCACCGTGTCGTGTGCCATTTCACAAAGCAGCGGAATAATCGACCCGCGGTGCATTACCTCGATATTCCACACCAGGACGAGGCCGTCGTCCCCCGCCGAGGCGCATCTGGGAAGCAGAGGATCAAAGTTAGGAGTGGGACGTCAGAGGAGACGCGAGCTCGGGCGGGCCTCGAGTGAGGCGAGGCCGCTAAGCGTGGAGTTCATCTCCATCTGTGTGAGGAATTATTTCCTCCACCTGAGAAATCCTTTTTAAAAAAAACATCGGTCCTGCGGGCTTCCCACCTTCCACTTGCCCTCTGACCCTCGACACATCACACTCCCTGCTCCCAAAATCAACAGACAGGTATGAGCTGGATGAAACAGAGAGGTAAAATGAGAAGAGAGGAACTGTCGAGGATACATTTCGGACTTCAGAAGCAATCTGGAGAGAATTTTCTGGCCTTTGCCCCCGACTGTGGACCTGTGTGCGGAGGAGAGACTAGACCCAGAGGAGGGGGTTATTACTGGAGGAGACCAGGCGTGAAGCAACCCCCACCTCCCGACACACACACACACACACATACTTAGTTTCTGCTTATAAATCCCAATCTGAGCCTTATGCAGACCCACTCTACCATGCCAGCGTGCAGCATGCTTCCACAAAGCAGCTGAGAGCGGAGAGCAGGTGCAAACCTCCGTGTGTGTGTGTGTACGGACAGCATTAAAAGGCTTTTGGTCGTACTGTACTGTGCGCGCACACACAATCACCCAGCGGTGATGATTGGGCTCTTGTCCATGCTCTGTAAGTTTTCTGTAGGTGAGGATCTCCTGTCAATCACAGAGGGGATAGAGGCCAGCCAAGGGGTAGAGAGGAGAGAGGTTAGAAAGAGAGTGAGAGCGAGGGAGGGGGAGAGGTTGTGGTCTGCTTACCTGAAGTCATTCAATCTGCACCAGAAATCGAACAATGTCAAAATGTCCTTTCAGCACCTGCAGCTCAGTGAAGCAGTTTTTGGGCTGTTCCCTCTCCGATGCACAACACGGGGCTTTTCTGCAGACACGGGAGGGAAAGTAGAACACAGGCTGCGGTGATTGAGAGTTTTAGAGCGGGACGGACCGAGGCGCAGAGTAACTAAGTCCATTTTAAAGGTGTTTTTGTTGAAGTATTTACATGTTCTGATACTTCAAACCTCCATTTCACAGGAGAACATTCTACTTTTTTCTATACGACAGTCACAGATTTCCTCCCTGTTATCAGCACAGTATGTTGTAATTCTGTGCACGAGGGAATTAACAGGATCAATACGACACAATGATAACCAGCGCAAAACTGATGAGACGACAGAGCGGAGAGCTTTGATGTTAACAAAACATACATGAAAGCAAAGATGAGGAGGAATTTCACATTTATTCAGCACGTATTAAATAAATTCCTTTAAAACCAGAACATTAAATTCTAGTTTCAGATCTGTAACATCAAATCTAAGAGAGAAGAGAGAGAATTAAATAAAAGTGCAGAGAACAACTCAGATATGAAGCCGGCATGTCTGATGTTTTTAAATATTTATATCGCATACTGATAGAATGTTTAAGTATTACCTGTACTAAGTATCGATACTTTGATACTTCTCCCATAGCATGTGTTAAAAACAATAAAATAGTTATTCTATGGTATCAAATCTGCAGATAGAAAACAGTTGTGTGTGCAGGCTGTGGATGAAATAAAGAAATTATTCCTGTTTTATTTTGATTTTTTTTTGTGACGACATTCTCGTTTGTGTGTTTAATTATTTTACAGTTTAGATCATTTCTTAAACTGACGTCTAATTTATGGTGTATTTTAGTATCAGAATACTTTGTTTGGATTCATCCATCAGCTGTTCTGATGATCAGCTGTGTTCTGTGGGTTGTTTTGGTTGTGTGTGGTACACATTATTATTACCATTAAATGTAAAGTTTTAAATCCTGATATCATGACAACCTGACTGCTGGGTGGATGAATTACAGCTGTATTTATACAGATATTTTTATGTTTATTGTAGATTTTGCACAGAACATCTGACACAATCTGAGTAAAAATACACTTTCCCCTCGAGTACAAGTACTCTGATTTAATGAGGATACTAAGAGAGGAGTACTTAGTTACTGTCCACCACAGACAGATGGAGATTACAGGCATCAAGCCCTCATGTTATCATCATAATATTATTATCATTAATAAAGATAAACCAGCGGCTAAACATATAGCTTTACCGTGGCAGTTACATCTTACCTCGGCTGAGCCCTGAGCCTCTCGACCGCCAAGAATCCACCGAAACATGCCTCGTTTTATTGGTAAGCAACGTTTTAAAAGGGACGAGACGAAGCTTAACGAGTTTAATTTCTCTGGAAGCTACGAGCTACTTAGCTTAGCTTAGCTTAGCTTAGCATGTAGCCGCGTTAGCATAACAAACGAGCCCCGGCTCGGCGGACCGTCGAGCTGTTCGCCGCCCTCAGGAGGAGATTTCACCTCCGTTCAGTTGACCGGATAGTTTCACATGAAGCCGACAGCGTGTAGCGTTAATGCAGCGACACGTGAGCCAGCTGAATTATTCAAAAAAATATATGATTAATTTGAGTCACGACCACAACAACAAACCGTTCATGTGACTCTACGGAAGCTTTGCGTGGACACGATTCATCGAGGTCAGTGAATATTGGGAAGTGAGTTTAAACTTGACTTCTGCATCAACCATTTCACTTCTGTGGCCTCAGATTTTGGGGAAGTCCACGACATTTACCTGTAAGATTCCACTTGTTCACCTGCAGACTTCTTTTAAAACAAAAAAAAATACCCTGCTTTGAGAATGTTTTCCACAAATGACATTTTCTGCTTCTCCCTTCTTTGTTTTAGTTAGTTAGTTTTAGTCACAACTTGCACAGCCACTGTAAAAGCAGCCCCGCTTCCTCTGGTCTTCTGCTTTATTAGTATGTTTGTGACATGTGTTGTTGTTGGTTGCATGAATGCCTTTGGACATTTGTGAATAATGTTAATGTTTGTTCTTATTTAATGTGGTTTAATTGTAATGCCTGGTCTGATGCAGCAGTTCTCTTCATCCAAGTTGAAAGTCTTCACGTCCAGGCGTAAAAACCTTTTATCACAGAGCGGTGAAAGAATAATAACTTGAAAAGGAACATAAAGTATATACACAACATTAAATACAGTTAGGGCTGCTTTGTGATATCCTCAAGCCAAATACATTCAGTTTACTGTCATAGAGGACTAAAGAAACCAGAGAATGTTCACATGTGACCTTTTCTCAAAACACCTGATTGATTATCAAAATAGTTGGCGATTAATTCAAAAGCTGACTTGTTGCTGTAGCTCTAAATGTTACATTTAATGTCTCTTATTTATATGTAACAAACTCTCAATCTCAAGACCTGGAGGAGAGAAGAAGCTGATTTTGGGGGGGAATATTCAGCGGATTGTCTTCCAAACACAAAGCTGGAAACTTTCCCCCTTTTGCAGATCCATATTAAAAGACACATTCTGCACAGTGCAGCTGTTGTTTAAAGTAACAACAGGGTCATCTGCTGATCATGTGTTTCATGTGCCTATAGGTGTTATTCTCCTTTTTACAACTAGATGGCAGTGTGTAACAATCCCATGAGATCAGGAGAAGGTTCAAGCCTCCATTAAGCAGGTAAATCCAGGTGGTTCTGCCTCGTGTGTTTCCCTTGGATTTATCTAAATCACTGGTATAATTCTAAGAAGGCAAAATCAAATCATTTGCATGATTTCTCTACATGTTTTCTTGTTTTTCTCGCCTCCTTCTCATGACTCCTGCATTCATGTTGACCTGCTCTCGCTCCTTATCCTCCTCCTCCAATTCTCCTTCTCTCTGTGTCTCCCCCTGTTAACACACATATATCACACACACACACACACACACAGTCACACATCACCCCTAGCTGTGTCTACTCCTGCTTCCCCCGATTGAGACGACACGCAGTGTAGGCCCTGTGACCTTCATGGTGGCTCAGATCTGCGGCTGGCACTGATTTCTGATTTAGTGTCGATCCGCCGCGCTTGTCAGGGGCTGCGAGGTGCTTTCCATGCGGTAATAGAAAAGCTCAAGGGGCAGCTAGAGAGAGGAGGAGGGTTAGGGGAGAGGGATTGGTTGAGGTGGAGTAATGGGTTTTAGATTTGGGGGATGGGTGATGCTCTGTTTGTTTAAGTATGTGTCAGATGTCTGAATGAATAGGTCAAATATGTAGACTCTGGAGAGTGTTTGGAGTCGGTGCAGAATATATCAGAAAGGGGGGGCGACGGAGGGAGGACTCGAGTACAAAAGCAACAAGACTACAGGCTAGCAGCACGAGAGGCTGGATTTAAGGCTCAGTGGTGCCTTGAGCTGAATGTCAGCATGCTAACATGCTCATAATGAAGTGGCTAATGTTTTAGGCCACTATAATGTTAACCATGTGCATCTAGTGTGTTAGCATCTACATTTACTAATTAGAGCCAAACACAAGGTACAGCTGAGGCTGATTGAATCTCATTAGTTTTGCGGGTATTTGATCATAAAGCGCATTAAAAGTTTGACTTGATGGTCGTGCTTGATGAAAAGACTTTACAGTGATTACAGATTACGGTTCTTCCTTTGGGGAACATGAATATTTGTACAAAGGCAAATCAATACACGCAATAACTGTTGAGATATTTCTCTGAGAGCCAAAAAGATTAAAAGGTCAGAGGATCATCAAATTCAACAGGATCATCCTCTGGGCACAATGAATCTATGTACATTTTCACCACAATATCTCCATAAGTTGTCGAGATGTTTCAGTTCACCAATGATGGACCCATCAACCAGCATATCAACATACTGTGGTGACCAGAGAGGAAAAGTCAATACGATGCATCATCTGTAACCATGAATATCTGTAGTTAGGCACCAATCCATGGTGGAGAGAATCGCAGAAGTGATTAGGATTCATCCTCTGGGCACAGTGAATGACTCGTGCCAAATTTCATAGCAATCAACACACATGATAGTCATCGGATTCATCCTCTGGTACAATGAATATCTTAGTAAGTTCATAGCAATTCCTCCAATAGGTTGTAGAGATATTTCAGTTGGGACCAATAGTCTAAGAAAGCTTTAGAGGAAAGGTCCAGTAGGATACATCATCTGGTACCATGAATATCTGTAGTTCTACTGCAATTCATTCATTGATGAAAAATTCAGAGAATCACAGAAGCAATTAGGGTTCATCCTCTGGGCACAGTGAATGCTTGTACCAAATTTTCATAGGAATCAGGGACAAACGACGCACTGACAGACCGACTAAACACATTTCAACGTGTTAAAAAGAAAGAATACAATGAGGCGAAGATGGTGTCAAGAAATAAGGTGGAAAAACACAAAGTAAAGGAAAGTAAGAGAATTTTTTAAAGAAACAAAAAACACAGAGTTCAGTGGGAAGAAATAGAAGAAAAAGTTAAGCAGTTCCCAAGCGAAGCGGCCTCGGGCCTGCTCTAGACGAGGTGTCAAATATGACCAATGGCTAGATCAGCTAAGAGGTGAAGTCATGATGCGATGGCCACCAAAACACTCGCAGCACTGAAGACCAGAGTCAGAGCAACAACAAAAAAAGTCGGCCTGCTTCCTCTTCTCCGCTACAGTGCCTGATCTCATCCCCCCATCTCCACCCTGTAAGGAAAACAAATGGTTATGATGATGGAAAAGGAATTAAGCTGTAATTTAAACAATGGGGCCAACAACAGTATCAATAACAGGCTCCCTCCCTCGCTGCTCGGAGGGTCTTGTAGAAGAGAGAGGTCTCATTCTTGACCAACACACTTCACTGTCCCTCTTCATCAGGCTTTCACTGTGTTCTGCTTTACCTAGCGTGGCCTCTGCCTCACACGGGATCTGCACTCAGACCTCAGAGCAACAAGGTAGCAGCTTCACAAGCCGGTGAATATACAGGATTTGCCCTGTTTCTTTACACAAATGCGACCTCTTCCCTTATTTTTTATGTCGTCACTTAGCAATACATTCAGTAATTTCAAACTTCTCGTACGAAATCTTTCATAATCAGTAGTTTTTAGCAAATTATAACTTGTGAGTGAGACAGCATGTTTGTTGTGGCCTGTGGATAATGCACGTTTGGTGTATATAGTGAGCATTTACTCAATCAGCAATCCTTCCTCGTCCCGATGTTGGAAACGTCTTTGAAAACGCTTTTAAACTGAAAAAATCTGCAGTCGTTTCTACCACTTCCTGTCCTCCTCTGGTATCGAGCCATTCAATTAAGACTTAGCAGAAAAGTTTAATTTGCATGATTTCAAACATCTGTCGCCACGCAGGTACGATGGAGGTGGACTGATTCTTTATTCTTTTTCTTGTGTTTCACTGCCATCGAAATGTCTGATCAGAATACACTTGGCCCGTAATCCAGCCAGGATCGTGGTCTAAGGCCGACAGCCAGGAAAGACGTCGGAGTGTATCCAAGCTTGTCACTTTGATTTGTCACATGAGTTTGACTGTAATTGCTGTGTTTCAGTCACTCGTAGGTTAATTATCAGCCTTGACCTCTTCTTACACACTCACACACACTCACACACACTTAAACAAGCGGATGGAAAGATTGTTTTTGGCAAGTCCCAAAAGTAGAAGACATGCAGCACAGTAATGCGAAGCTGCCAGTTCTCCTTTACTCTCTATCATCTTCCTCTCTGTTTAACTGATCATCACTGTCTGTCTCTCGCCACCTCCTTCCCTTCCCTCCCTCCTCCCTCCTCCCTCCCTCCCCTCATTTGGTGACCCGCTAATGTTCTGTTCATTTTCTCTTATGAATAGATAATGGGCAAAAATCAAATCTCTTCATTTGCATGTAATACAATTAAGACCTTTTCAAACAATGACAAATGGAGGGAGCAGCGAGATGTCAGTCAGCCTCGTCAGCGAGGGGGAGAGCGAGCAAAGACGGCGTCGAACGAGCGAACCTCTGCGTTTTAACGAAAATTAATAAAACCTTCAAATGGAATTTTCTCGCCGCCATCTGGCATAACAATCACCAAGACACTCCTGGACTCTGCCTGTCAAATAAAATTAAACTTCTCATGAATTTGGATTCATAACGTGGATGTGAAGCCACCAACGTACCTCTACCTCCGAAAGATACCTCCAAAAGATGGCTGCTTAAAGGATGGGCCCACATTTTTAAGAATATGTACATTAAAACAGCTTTTTGTTGCCTTTATCTCTTAATACATCCCAGAGTCAGGCTTGCTGTTTCCAGTCTTTAAGCTAAGCTCAGTGCTTTAAATCTTCTCGTCTAATTCGCTCGACAAATAAGCTTATTTCCCCAAATGTCAAACTATTATTTTTATTATTATTTTAAGATATTCGCAGAAACCTTCGCATGTCATTGCTTTGCATTCTAATACAGTGTCCTGATATAAATTCACATAATTTCAAGTCAATATCTCAAATAAATATAAACATGTGGGCATAAAAACAATAACCATATGCACACACATGCATGTACACCTACCCTACACACACACACACACACACACACACAAATGGTCTCTTTCTTTCTTACACACACACACTCACACACTCACACACACAGGAAAATTAATGAGCTCTCATTCATAATCCCGGATAGAGAGAGCCATATTCACCCTTGGATGGTTTATTGACTGATTTCATTTATTTGTGTGGAATAAATAGGAGGTAAACATTGGCTCGCTCTCACATTTTCCACGACACACTCGCTGCACAGCATTCTGGGAGAAATGATCCCACCAACAGCGGGGTCACTGATTGGCTACCTCGTCAGCGTGTGACAAATTACCCAATGAGAAATAGGTTACCCATTTCCACAAACTAATTAACCTGGGTGATAGTGAAACAAATTATTACATTTATGTAATATTATTTCACATCTGTCGCTAGACTACAAAAATCTTTATCTGCGTGCCTCCCCGCCCCCCGCATGCTTCTTCTTTGTGGTTAGAAACACACCCAGATTTATTATTGTGAAGGATTTATCTTCAATATTTTGAATAGAAATCTGAAATTAGTCAAGAGTGTATTTTTGTTTTTACAGTAAGTTAACAGGCGATGTCAGATGTTTATATTTTCAAGCCTTCTTATCACGTTAAAGGTTTATCTCTAAAACATCGTCAAATAAAGCAGTCCGTCCGTTTAACTGCAGTTCCTCAAACGTCCACCTGGGGCTGGCTGCAGAAGTGAGTCAGTCTCCATAAGTCCCCATGTTAGACAGCAGAAATAAACATGTTTACAGCCTGGTACAAAAAACAGTTTTGGTCTCTGTAGCTAATTTCCCCGTTCATGACAACTGTACTGAGGGTGAATTTATATACAACTCACCTGTGAGCTTCACAGCGGCTCTTCAGAAACACGCAGGTGACTTCATCAGTCTTTTTTTTTGCTACCCTGCGTCTCACTTTGCAGCAACTCCCCAAGACCTTTTAAACAGACTTTGACGGAGTTCTTCTTTAATCTGATGTGCACTAAACATTTTTGTCGAGGTTATCACAAGTGTTGCACATGTGTTGGCGTTGAAAGATTGACGGCTGAGTTTCTCTGTGGAGGAGCAAGAAGAGCTCAAGGTAGGCGGCGTAAAACGTTTGTAATGACTCTCTAACATGAAGACTAGAGACCACTTTGTGGAAGCTGATGGGGATCCAAATAAAGAACATGCTGTTTAATTTTGGTCTTTGATTGACAGCTGACTAATTAGATCTAGGTTGATATAATTAATGTGAACTTTAAACATGGCCAGAACTTTAGAACTTTAAAGATCTCGGTACTATTCAAAGATTTCAAGAATTTAGTTTCCATTTAGACGCCACTGGAAAAGTCTGATGCAGTTTTTAGATTTGTTAATTGCTCCAGGTGTCTTTTACAACATGTACAGGCATCTCTTTGGTAACCGCGTCTGTAGAGAAAATGCTTTTTGTGGGGGATTTTTGCTGCAGTACCAGAAGTGGCCACTGGGCATAATTGATAGCAAAGCCAAAAACCAGCACCAATTAAACCTCGGCCAATCACTGTTGTTGTTGTTGTTGTTGTCCCCTTTTCTCCATAATTACTATCACATAATTATTAATGGTGTTTAGTTGCAGCTGAGCAGAGGCAGCGAGAGCTTTGAGGATCCATAAAAATCACACTGTACATGAATAGATAATAAAAATAATAAATAAATAATAATCAGCCACAGAGCCTCTGAATCCATGTACAGTTATTATATCTGTTTGTTTCTGTTATTAATCATATATATGCTGTGGAAATGTGACTAGAATCTTTTCATACATGTGATTAATTATTGAAGATGTGACACATCATGCAGCAGCCTGTTCACCTTATTTCAGGCGTTATATGAACCAGGTTTGGTTTCATGTTTTCAGCTGAAAGATCATTTTTTTAAAAAGCACCTCAGAGTTCGACGCCTCCTATCTTCTACACTCCAGCTGCAGGGAGAGACTTTAATCCTTCTTACAGGATGCAAACATGCAACTGATTCCAGGTGTTCAGGTGTTTCAACAGCACCAGATAAACCAGCAGATCCAGAGGTGGTAAAAGTAAAAGTAGCAAAACCACAGCGGGGGAAAAAAAACTACTCTGTTACTACTAAAAGTGAAAGTACAGAAATATGATCAGCAATATTTCTGAGCTGTGATTGAGGCATTAAGATGTAAACAGAGTTTTTAGGTGGAGCTGATTTTAATACCTAATATGATGTTTTTAATATGAAATCTGCAGCTGTCAGAGAAACGTAGTACAAGTAGTATTTTCTTCTGAAATCTGTTGAAGTAAAAGTATTAAATGTTAAAGTATAAAGAGTCTGCGAGATGTTTGAGCCACCTTCATCTGCTTAACGTTTGTTTGTAGCTTTAAAATGATCCATCTTTGCTGCAGGAGTCATCTTCATGTCTTCACTGGTGATGTCATGACATGAGGTCATAGATTGATGAGCACAATTTGAAGGTGATTTAATGATTTAGTTTAAAAACGGAGGTTTAAATCAGGAAGTTTGGATGCGCAGGACTTTTTCTTTATTATTTACAGGAAGACTAAAAATTTGTGGGTTTTTTTGATTCTTGTACTTTAAGTTAAATAAAATATTTTTGTCTGTTGAGCTGCTTGAAGAAAGGAAGGGTTGATTCATGATGTGACATAATTGAAAATGATTTTTATTTGACCATTTACATTGAATTGATATAAACATGTCCATGAAACAAAAATGGTTCAAACATTTAAGAAAGTCATATTTTGATAATAAGCACAGACAGATTTTTTTTCCTTTTTTTTTTTGGAAACATAATTTATCACAAACTGACCAAATGGGAACAAGAGTGCTTCCGCTACACAAAACATCCTATAGAACAGATTATAGTTAAGTCAGTTTCCATGTCTGAATTTATAGTTTTATTTATTTTTTTTATCTTTTTTTTTTTTTATTTACTTTTTTTTGCCTTGGACATGCAGTCGAGTCTTGTTCCATGTCGCCCTGATTCCTTGTCAGACCGGTTCTCCTCTCTCTTCTGGATGAATCTTTTAAACCTCCTGCACACTGAGCATCAACCCTCCTCCTCCTCCTCCTCCTCCTCCTCCTCTCTTCAGGGCTGCATGCTGTGCAGCAGGTGGAAGGAAAAAAAAAGAGGAAAGGAATCTTCTTCGTTTTTGTGTTTTCAAAGTATCCACAGAAAAAAAAGTCACCAAGCAAATGTCGAGAGAGAGAGAGAGAGAGAGCTGCATGTGCCAAAGAAATAAATACAGAATAAGTTAATTTAAATAGACAAATAAATAGTTCTCATAGGCTACATGCGAAATCATAAGTTATAGCTTCAAACAGAACCAGTCTGATGCGTGACAGAGGCCAACAGGCCTGATAAATAGCTTCCCCTCCTGCTTGTGATCGGAGGGAAACATGCCAGGCGTACAGCTCTGCGCTTTGTTATCCTGGTTGTATTTTTCCCGGAGCGCCGTTCGGGTGGGTCGGATGGGTGGGTAAGAACTAAATGTACAAGATCTCGGTGTGCGTGAAAGAAAAGCTCTTCACGGTGGCCCTCGTGACTAGGTGAAACTCATGGATACTGTGTGCTCGAGCGCTTTGCGGCGCAGCGAGGCGATGCTTGTCCCTCTCCAGACGTCACTGTCCGGGGAACTACACAGCTGAGGCGAGCCGGTCACGTTGGTCGGGCCTGACAGGGACGCGGGTACCATCCCGGGGAAAGTGGGCTGGTAGAGGTGTGACTGCAGCCCGGAGCCGTTCGACGACATGTTGGATAGACCCATGGAGTTGGGCGGCGGCCCTGCGCCGAGGCTACACTGAGACAGGGATTGCGCCATGGCCTGCTGGCGGCCCAGGGCCGGCGGTAGCTGCAGTTGGGACACGCCGGGCATCCCTGCCGTGGCCCAGCGGGTGTCGTTGGCGTGGAAGGAGCAGAGGCTGTCGCCCATGGCCGCCGCTGCCGCCGCGGCTGACGGGAACTGAGGCAGGCCGTGGTGCGTCGGCAGGAGCGTCCCCGGAGCGCGGAAGACGTTGGTGGTCTTCTTGCGCTTCTTCCACTTGGCGCGCCGGTTCTGGAACCAAACCTGCAGACAGACACGGTGATGAGTTAGGGGGGCCTGGGGGGGGGCAGACCTAATGGCTGCTGGTGCGCTGACAGGTCGTGTTGTCAGAGCTGCGAGCGCACATAAAAAGGTTACGACATCCGTCTGTGATCATCATGATAACGCGAGCAACCGACAATAAATCAGCAGCACATGAACACAGATTTATGTCGCGCCATCTTTTTTTTTTTTTTTTTTTTTTTACACGGTCAGGTTCCAAATTAATAAAAAATAAACAAATCACGCATGCGCAAATGTGGTTTAATTTGGCTATTCTGTGATCTGTGATCATAAACTCTTATTTTCAGTGTCAGGTCATGTAAAATGTTTCCAACTTAAGGTTCAATAAATCCTTAAAAATATCTCAGTCCTCGTCGATATTTTTCAGATGTGTTTATCTTCATTTTTCAGACATATTTTTATTTAATTCTCTGTGAGAATGAAACATTTTTAAAGACGTAAACTGATTTTTTTTCTGCTTTGGAAGGAGCCGCTGAAAACGCGCGCACACACATAATAAAGATAATGTTACTGTGACAAACACACTTTTCTTCCAGGAGTCCTTCAGCTCCTGTAGGTTTGGCTGTAAGCTGGAGAAGGTGTGTGTGTGTGTGTGTGTGTTGGTGGGGGTGCGTCTATGATTAATGTGAAGATTTGCTTGAGAAAGTGGGGCGCGGTAATAAGAACGGGACAATCTCACTCTCTGTTTCCTCCACCTTTCCCTCCCCTCCTCCTCTCCTCTCCTCTCCTCTCCTCTCCTCTCCTCTCCTCTCCTTCCTCCTTCCCGCGTAGCCAGCCGTGAAATCCGGCCTGAAATGCATTACACTTCAGAGGAAAGAAAACGCAATTTCTCATTCCGTTTAAAAAAGACAGAGTGCACTCTCAGCGCGTCCGGCATTAAGACGTGGAGAGCGGTGACAGGCCCATCCGCCAAACTCAACCTGGACCTGCTTCTGCTCATCCCGGCAGACGAGCTTCATTTCACTAATTCTTATTTTATGGAAATATGATCCAGAAGCTGGATGGACTGCTGCTGTAATAATAATAATCATTATTAGGCTGTTATTTCACATGTGAGCGAGCCGGCCGCCTTTTGTGCCAGCACTGCTTAATAAGGCGGAGGCGCCATAATTCTTAATGTGTATTATTTGTGCAGACAGGAAGTCAGAGAGGACGGAGGGTGAAACCCGAACGCAGGTCGGTGTTTCGATGAGTCGGTCCGATCCGAAGCGATTAAACGTCATGAAGCTGCGATCGTCATCTGGCTCCACGCGGAGTCATCGCACGAGACGGAGCCAGTTTTTAAGAGTCTCTGCGACGGAAATAAAAACTGACTCCTGCAGCGCGGTAAAATGAAACGTGAGTTTTAAAGTCTGATCAGAGATCAGCAGCTGCTCTGTTTGGACACACACACACACACACATTATATTCCAAGCTTTAATTGTCTCACTTATTAAAGCTCCTTTATGAACAAATAAAAACATTTTTCTAATCAATAAAATCCAGAGAAATAAAATCATGTGTGTGTGTGTGTGTGTTTTAATATTTCTGTTCATAATACAGGTAATTATTTCAGTCAAACCGGAAGTTAATTAAAGACAATAAAATAACATTTTAATTGTTTATTTGTGCATAACTTCAATTATTTATATTTTGTCCCACGATAATAAAATAAAACTTTTATTTTGTTGAGTCTAAAATCTGAACAGTTCATTCTACATCCGTGAAAAAAAATGTGTTTTAAAAATTGGAGATTTGCTGATTTTTAAATATGAAAAATATAAAATAATTTGCAGCCGTAGAAATATAAAATAAGAGATTTCATTTCACTGATTGCTGCTTTTAATTTGTAGATTCATAACTGTATGCTTTTATTTTGTCATTTCTGAGTTGTTTGTTTTTGTAAAATTCATATTTGATGTTTTCTATTGTAAATAAATGAATCGGCGCCTGCGTCACTGTGTCTCCTCTCTGCGTCCTTGCATCCTTCACTCCGTCCTACCTGCACTCTGGACTCCGTCAGTCCGATCCTCAGCGCCAGCTCCTCCCGCATGAAGATGTCCGGGTAGTGCGTTTTGGCGAAGCTCCTCTCCAGCTCGTTGAGCTGTGCCGGCGTGAACCGGGTCCGGTGCCGCTTCTGTTTCTGAGACTGCTGCGCTGCGGACTGGTTCTGGTTGTTGTTCTGCTGCTGCTGTTGCTGTTTCTCCTGCTCTTTGCTGTTAACCTGCACCGGGTTGGATCCACCACCGCTGCTGATATCATCACCGGGGAGCATGGTGGCTCCTTCCACACCATCCGGGCCCGGGCCGAGCTCCCCGGAGTGTCCTGGGTCAGGCCCACCACCGCCGAGCCTGCACTTTAGAGCCTCCCTGTGACCCAGAAGCTCCGCCGCGGCATCCTTCATCCCTGCACAGACAACCAGAGGTGGTGAGATTTGAACAGAAAACATGTTCGCTACGGGAGGAGGAAAGAAGAGACATGTTAGAGACTTCACACAGAACACATGCGACACACGAACAGCAGCTCAAACATTATTTTTACTGCAGCAGGACTAAAAAAAGATGCTGCACATGCACGAGAGCATCCAGAAATGACAAAAACACAAATGCAGGAGTGCAAATAAAGAGTCAGCGCAGAGAGACACAGCATGCACGTTCCAATCTGCTCCTTAAATACTCTTAATTCAATCCGACCACAGCGATATCTTTAGGAAGTTGTTAAATCAAATTACGCAGTAATATAATAATAATAATTACTTTTCCAATGAATTAAGCGAGTTTAGCTCACTTCAGTCGCATTAAGATGATATAAGAAGCAAATTGACAATTTTCTGAGCTTGATTTAAGATTAGAAGTGCCTCCAGCTTACAGTAGAGTTGAAGACCGGAGTTTGGTGATGATAACTCACCGAGGCGAGCATCCAGGAGGTCGGCATGAGATAGCATTGCGCACCGCTCCAGGGCGAAAGTGCTATTCCCAAAAAAAAAAAAAAAAAAAAAAAAAAAAAAACCTCTATGACTTTAACCTATTTAAGAAATATATATAGACTAAATGAAAGCAAATTCGGTTTGTGGTTAAAAGGGAGGTTCGTTGCATTATAATGTAGTTTAGAGAAATGGGGAGGCGCTTAACAGCGGAATGAACCCATGAGCTTCTCCAAACGAGGACCAATCAGAGCTGAAGCCTGAGGTATGTCAGCTTTAGCCCGAGACCCCACCACCACCACCACCTACCCACCCACCCACCCTCCATCTCCATCCTCTCACATCCACAAGTTCATTCCTCCTCATTCCTGTAATTGGCTTTGATTTCTCCTCCAAATTACACCCAATAAAATAACCTGATTTAATATCTGTGTGAAAAGCTTCGACCCGTTCAAGAAATGTTGGATCACCACAATATTTGTTTAATTGTGCATGCTGCTCCGCGCGCCGTCTTTACAGGAGGAGCAGCACGTGGCTGCATTAGCGCGCATCGCACGTTATGAACTTCTCTGACACAAACCTGCAGCTTGCGTTTTTTAGGCCTCTTCATGACACTTGAACGCCTCTTGGAGACCGAGTGAACCTCTTCTAATATCCTTGATTTCCCAGTCAGCCACAACAACAAACTTTATATTATTCTTAACCAGGCTCATTTTCAAGGCCATTAGGCTTTTATGTAATTAGTGGCAAAAATCTATACGGCTTTATTGCAAATATCAGAGTAAGATCAGTATAAATTAGCGCTAATTTACCGACGTTTAGGCCCCCCCAGCCATCAAAGGAGGGAGGAGACTCGGTTTAAATGATGTGTGAGCAAATTAATTCGGCGGAAAGTGGAAGAACACGAGCTGTGAGTGCTGTTCCACCTTTGATGATGAAGGTGTGTGTGTGTGTGTGTGTGCACAGTTAAATGTATGTGAATAACCTGCAGAGATGCACGTGGAGGAGGGAGGCCTTTTTTTTTAATTCCTGGTTGAGGCCAGAAAAAGTTCAGCAAAAAAAAAAACAACAAAAAATCACCACATTAGATTGAATAAGTGTGATTTGATTTCATATCAGCTGTTTAAACAGATGTCAGGACGTTTTTTTATTTATTATGTGCTGAAAAAAGTGACACAAAGGAGGCGTCCGAGCGTGAAGCTCGGGGCTCGTTTGGAGGCTCCTGCTTTCTTCATCCATGCAGGCTTCAATTGACTCTGCTCATCTTTTATTTTTGTCTGCAATCTGGTGGCACGAACGACCGGAGCAGACCGGGAAGGAGGGACGGGTGGAGGGATGGATGGATTGGAGTGGAGCTGGAGTCTCTCTCGGACGCGTCGGGGTGGATGTGGAGGAGATTTTACGCTGCGTATTTCTTCCAGGGAGGAAACGAAGACGCGCACCTGGAGATATTTCTGTCTTCTCTTCTATCAAGACTTTTTTCTCTTAGAGGCTGGACTTGAGGTTAGACTTCAAACCCGGAGCTAAGCGCTGTTAATTCAAACTCCTCTATATTTTATAGGACATATCCGAGCGCAGAGGTGTTTATTTTACAGGTTTATCACATATTATTGATTATTTACGCGCGTGCACACTCTGCGCTTCAGTCCTGTGCAGGATTCGCCGTGTTTTCTGGCTGCATCCTCTCCTTTTACAGCGTTTCTGAAAGCCTGTAAAGGATAATTCAAAATCATCACATTGCTTGAGGAGTGGAGAGGGGAGAGAGAGAGAGAGAGAGAGAGAGGGAGAGAGAGAGAGAGAGAGAGAGAGAGAGAGAGAGATGACGGATTGCGCGCTTCATTTTACGACTTTTCAATAGCTCAGTGCTTTTATAGCTGTACAAACAAAAGTGAATGACTCCACTTGGAAGCAGCAGCTCATATTTAACCCAAACTACACGAGGAGACGTCCGCGAGGGCAGAGGTGCTAAAAATCAAATAAAAACACCTCAAAGATTTTTTTTAAATTATCAATTATTAATATTAAATTCTCACAATTTCCTCAAAATTCTGCTTATTATTAATATTTAAATGCGAAATGTTGTGTTTAGATTAAATCTAGCAAGATTTCATGCTTTATTTTGAAAAATAAATGGATAATAAAACATTTTATTTTGTAAATTGGAGGCTTAAAACACGAGATATTATTATTGGTATATATATATATATATATATATATATATATATATATATATATATATATATATATATATATATATATATATATATAAATTGCTGTTTGCTAAATGTCTCTCTGGAAGTTGTTATTCCTTCTGATATAGTCGCTCCATTTAAAAGCATCTTTTCAGTTAATAGTGTCGATACATTCAGTGTGTGTGTGTGTGTGTGTGTGTGTGTGTGTGTGTTGAAGGTCTTGGTTTTTGCTGACTTGATAAGGCTGTAATTAGTGTAAACAAGGAGCAAAGCTTACAGCGAGCTGTGTGTGTGTGTGTGTGTGTGTGTGTGTGTGTGTGTGTGTGTGTGTGTGTGTGTGTGATCCGCGCTCGCGCATCAATCTCCTCCAATGATATAAATAAAAATAGACAAACAAATTCGCCCCCCGCAGGTTAATGCGGTGCATCTGAGTGGAAAGTAGACATTTTCACGCGTGGTGGAGATGAGGAGTGACTTTTAATAAAACCAGTAAGAAAAATATCAAAGTGTAAACGCTGTACCGGAGCTGAGTGTGTGTGAGTGTGTGTGTGTTTTTAACGGTACGTCCACGCAGCCGGTGGCTGGCTGGTTTTGAACCTGTGACCTCTTGCTTACAGTGCAGGCTCTCCAAAGCAGCACAGGACCGGGCTGTGATTTATTTTCTCCTCCTCCTCCTCCTCTTCTTCTTCCTCTCTCTGATCCGCAGTCTGTATTCACTCAATTAGAAGATTTCTGAGGAGAAAAAACAATCGATCTTCCATCTGCACAAGCTCGGTTTAACAAATGAGATTCTTGTTTCATGCAGCTGATTGCGACAGTCTGTGGAGCTGCTGCTGCTGCTGGAGGTGGAGTGGAGGTGGAGCTGCTGCTGCTGCTGGAGGTGGAGGTGTGGATTAGGAGCAGTAAGTCACCGTGCTGAAGGAGAGGACAGAGACTCAGCGGGCTCACCTGCGTCCTGAAACCAGCCGCACCAAAACGCGTCAGCTCCGCCGCCCGTGCGCGCAGGGAGGCGGCAACGCACCGCGTCCACCGCGACACCATTAACCCCTTCAGTCAGTTTTACACCATTTATAAATATGAATCAACTCGAGAAGAGTAAATTATATTTATTCACATCACTTCAGCGTAAATTAGATTATTTAAGCACGCAGCGTTGAGCCAAACCGGCCTCTTATCTGTATCTGTATATAAACTACTGTAGATTATTTCGATTTATCTGCATGTTCATTCTAAAAACTACAATATTTAAATCTAAAATGTGGAATAAAAGTACAATTTTAAGGTACAGCGCAAATATACTTAGTTACATCTTCTCATTATTCGACTGGACTCTGCAGCTGTAGCTTGCTCTGAGGTTATACACAGGCCACGTCGTTCATTTGGTGCTAATCTAAGGAGGCCTGTGGTCAGTTCTTCCTGATCATTCACAGCAGATGAATCAGGTTTGTTTGAGGAATGAGTACAGCGAGTGTATTACTGCAAAGAAGCCCCGATATGATGCTGGAAAGTCAGTGTATTTCAGCAGAATCTCCATTAAACACATCAGAGACAATATTTTTTACTCCATTACTGCATTCATCAGATGAGCAGTTTCTGTACTGTGCTGCTTCAGGTCAGAAAAATCCATATAAAAATAAACGCTTTTATTTTGATATTTCAGGTCAAATATCTGAACGCAGGAGTACTTGAATACTTGTACTCTGGTACTACAGGAATGTGAATACTTCTTGTTCATGCTCAGAGCAGTCAGCAGCCTCCACACGAGGTCCTCCGGTCACACAAACCCAGATGCAGCGCCCCCCGCCGCATCTCAATGCCATCAATTAGCGCCGCTGCCCTCTGTACGGACTCGATTAGGCCGTGATTTATCCGAAAGAAATATAATTATACCTCCAAATAAAATAATCAGCATTGAAGAGCGATTTCCTTAACGAGATGGAGCGGGGTAGATGCCACGGAGTAGCAGCGCCTCATTAGGGCGGTAATGAGACTTTGGGGGTGATCCCGATAATTATCGAAATCTGTAAAATAAGGATCAAGTCAAATGTAACCTTAATTTGTCTGGCAATTGAGTTCATTTATTAGTATGACTATTTAGGAAGGACTCTCTCAGCCTTAATGCAAGGTGTCGTTATTTTAGGCCACTCGGATAATAGATGAACCGCTGCAGGGACAGCAGACAGGCCCGGCGTGTCATTCACGGCCATAAACCCACATCTGTCACCTGACTGACAGGGTTTCCCAGAGTGCTCCTGTCTTCTATTGGAGACGTATCAAGACACAACTCATGTCAGGGCTCTTAGCGGGAACAACAGGAGGTGAATACACTGTGCAATTAAGTCAATCAGATAGGATTAGTGCTGAAACCATCAGTTTATTAATCAATTAGTCGATGGAAAAAAATTACAATCCACATTTTTCTCTCTAAATACGTAAACATGCCAAACGTGGTTGATTGGTGACGTATTTACCAACACCAGGCGTGATTATTCGCAGCTTGTCAGCTGTTTTTGCATCGTTGCAGTTGAATATATTTGAGTGTTTCTCACAAACCTTCAACGATCAATCGGAAAGGGAACGCAAAGAATCGTGAACTGCAGAATTCTGGGGATGCGTCACAATCAAAGAATCAGAGGCAATAAAAGCTCCTGCAGGCTTAATTAACTCACGTACATACAAAAAAAAAAAAAAGAAATGCAAAATTAATTTTTTAAAACGTCGTTACTTCATAAAACACTGAGCGTCTCCAAACATCTGCTGCTGTCGTGCAAAGGCTTCAAATCAATCCAGGTCGGCCCCAGCCGTTAACAGTCATGGTTAGAATTGAAAAGACAACAGACAAGTGTGTGTGTGTGTGTGTGTGTGTGTGTGTTTATCATGTCCAGGCTGTGTATTAGTGTGACAGATAAAATCTTCCACTGCTCTACTGTAATCAAACCGAATGTTTTTATCGTCTCCTCCTCGTGGGATTCTGCGCACACACACACACACACACACAGGAGAGAGGCGTGATCGAAATGTGGGCGGCACGTAACAGCGAGCAGCAGAAATAATTACATCAAGAAAAAAAAAAACATGAAAACTTTGACCGGATTCAGTTCGCCTCCGCGATTTGAAAACGGAGGTGAGGAAAGAAGAAAAAAGGAATGGACATTTAAAGTGAGCCAATCTCACAGCGAGAACAGAAACACATCAGGAATCATCCTTCAAGCTTCACTGAGTCCAACATGTTTCGAGCCTCCTTGTACTCCTCTGATTCGGCCAAATCCTCCTCTGTTTCCTGCAAACACACAAAACAACACACACACACACACACGGTTTCAACTTTCAGTGTCTCTTCTCTGTGTAAAGTGTTTGCAGGATAAAGCATCACAGGGGATAACGTGACGGCACGGCGTCCGTGTCCTTTAATCGAGTGTGCACGCAGTTCCCGTGGTGGTCACCGCGGTGACGGCGCCGCTAATGACGCGCGTGTGCGTCTGAAAGTGGGAAGACGGCAGCATGAGTGACGTTGGAAGTGGGGACATGTTGCTAATTTCAGGTTCGCTCGCTCCCGCCTCTCTCTCAGCGCTCACGCGAGTGGCCCGCGACGCCAGCTGCCCGCTTGTTGCTCTGTCGTTAATTGAGACGACCCGGAGACACGCATGCTCATGTTTGCTTCTCACCATATCAATCTTCAGTCCTGGAGGACACACACTGCGGCTGTGCGGACAGACAGGATATGGTTAATTGTTAAATCACGTTGTGACCGAGAAGATAGCCTCACTGATTCACTGAGATCCTGCTCAACGCATCATGAGCCTGTGTTAAGATAAAAGCTACTGTTTATGCAATTAGAGTGTAACTAAGTTTTTATCATGGAATAATCCATCGA